>SJYC01095416.1:0-30190 GCA_006408675.1 Madoqua kirkii
CATGTGGATAGAGAGCAGGAATAACTTTTAGAGGCTGACATATGCCTTTGCATGGAATGCTAGGTGGGGCCAAAAGTAGAATCTGAATTGTCCTGCTTTTTCTTCACAGGGAAACGGAACCAATTCTTTCTTCTTTATTGAAAGTAGACAAAGAGTACTGTCAAATGATGTCACTAATCTAAAAAAAAAACTCAAGAAAAAAATACCAAGGCAAAACATCACAAAACACAGCTCATCTCCTCTGTTCTTCTCCCTCAGTCTTTCACCCATAAAACCACTACTGGGCTTTAACCCGGAGAAGGCAATGGCACCCCACTCCAGGACTCTTGCCTGGAAAATTCCATGGATGGAGGAGTCTGGAAGGCTGCAGTCCATGAGGTAGCTGAGGGTCGGACACGACTGAGCAACTTCACTTTCACTTTTCACTTGTCATGCATTGGAGAAGGAAATGGCAACCCACTCCAATGTTCTTGCCTGGAGAATCCCAGGATGGGGGAGCCTGGTGGGCTGCGTTCATGGGGTCGCACAGAATCGGACTGAAGTGACTTAGCAGCAGCAGCTTACTGGTTAGGCTGCTTTCAGATTGCCATCCTGAGAATTGTCTGTCTGAATTGGCTCTCAGTGATTTAGCGGACTTCCTGCAGAGCCTTGAGGCAGCGAATGAGAGAAATAGCCATTGCCTATTTTTTTTTTTTTAAAAAGAGGCCATTGCACGGGCAGTGCCTTGGCAGCCGGAGGAACAGAGTAGCGATGGAGGTGGGAAGGGAGCAGGAAGGTAACAACAAACAGAAGCAGACAGCCAGTGAGAGTGAGGGAGCTAAACAGAACTTTCGTCTAGTGTAAAATTAGACAGAGGCTGAGCAGAATATGACCTGTCTTCTCTGTATGCAAACAAGCTCCTTAGTTCATTCATGCACCAAATGTTTATTGAGGCCTATGTGTGATGGCTACAGACTCAACCATTAAAAAGTTACAGTACTTCATCTGGTGGAGCTAACAGATTAATGACTGAGGCAGACAAAACTAATAATACAGTTAGATGAGCAGCAAGAGACATACATATAAGTACACTGTAGTTCTTGAAAAATATATATGAAAGAGAAAAAAGAAATGTTTTTTCTCCTCCTGAGTTCTCCAGCTTTTCTATGCTTGGGAGAGGAGCACCCCACTGCCAGGTGGCATTGTCCCAATGTCACCCTGCCCTGAGTGACGTGGGGATTGATGCTCAAGCAGTGTTTCTGCATGGGACCACTATGCACGCTTTGAGAATGGAAAACGACATCCATCCATGTGCCTCTGGCCATGCAAGAACACTTGAAGCTTGCTTCTGCTTTAGTTGACTTTCATCTTTTCAGCAACTATAAGAAGGTGTCACTGTTCTCTCTGGAGAACTGTTTTCTCCTGGAAAATGTGCCAGGGACACATCATCCATCTGTAGCTTCCCTCTCCCTCACAGATGTGACGAGGAATTCATCTGAGCCACAGGGTGGTTTTTATCCTGACCTCAGGGATAATGTCCTTTTGCATATTGATCATATTTAAAGGGTTATGCTCAGAACCTCTAAGCCAATATGTCAGATACTGTGTCCATCTGGTTCTCTACCCTTTCTGTCCCTGACCACCTCAGTCCTTCCCCCTTATGTAAGTCTCATATTGGCTGCCTGTTTCCCCAGAACTGAAAGCCGATGCCTTCCCTAATTTTCTTTCCTCCACATCTCCTAATTCAGCACATCTTGCCTGTGCTACCTTCCAAATTTGTCTGCTGTTTATCCTTTCCTTTGATCCTTCAAGCTGTTGCTATTTCTCACCTAGACAGTGGGAGAGCACATTCACTAACCAGTCTTAGTCCTGTCAGCCACCAATGTTTCTTCACTATACGCTAAGCAGGTGATCTCTTTTCCAGATATGTGTGCTTAGTTGCTCAGTCATGTCTGACTCTTTGCGACCCCATGAACTGTAGCTCACCAGCATCCATGAGGATGCTCCAGGCAAGAATACTGGAGTAGGTTGTCATGCTGTCCTCCAGGGGCTCTTTGCAGCCTCAGGATTGAACCCAAGTCTTCCCAACCTAAGGGTTGCAGGGGCCTTTATAGGGCTTCAGTAAATCTGAATGAAGTTGAAGGTGAGGGTATTCTTGTGCTGTGTGTTCAGTCATGTCCACCTGTTTGTGACCCATTGGCCTGCACCGGGCTCCTCTGTCTATGGAATTTTCCAGGCAAGATAATTAGGAATAGGTTGCCATTTCCCCCTCCAGAGGATCTTCTTCATCCAAGGATTGAACCTGTGTCTCCTGTGTCTCCTGCACTGCAGGCAGATCCTTTACTACTGACCATCATTGGGGGATGAAGGAGGAGGTATCCTTAGGGCTAAAGCATTTTAGCCAAGGCCTTAGAACCCAGAGACCTGGGTTCCAAAGCTACATATTCTCTTACTAGCTGTGTGTGAGAGTTATTAACTTCTCTAATCTCCAATTTCCACTTCTGGGGAACAGAGATGATAATAATTGTCTTATAATGCATATTCATGGAGATAATGTACATTAAGTGCTTAGTTTAATTCTGAGCACATGGAATCCACTTAATAAACATTGGCTATTATTTTTATTTAACTCCAGTATATAGAATATTGGTCCTCTGTAGAATTCTGATATTTCAGTGGGGCTGCTGTGGGAAAGAGGCAAAATGCAGTGTTCAAGTATTCTAAGAATAAGAAGCTTGGGAAATGTCAAATGCTGATATTATAACAAATGATGTTTAATCTTGCTCATGTTCTTAATAAAAGAGCCTGATGGGAGTTAAAGGTGTGTAAGGCATATAGATGTACAGATAATGCACCCAGGGAGTGCAGGCAGGGCTCTCCAGAATATCTGACTGCCTGCTGTTTCATTTACACCTGAGTCGACAGAAAATTGAATTGCATTTATATTCTCATCTAATGTTGTCTCTTGGATCAAATATTTCATAAACTTTTGAGCTGAGATCCAGGCCTACCTCATTCTTTCTGGTGCATAGTCACATTCTTCATCTGACCTGGCATTTGAAAAGTCATTCCTGTTTGTTTCTTTGAGTAATGGATGATGCCTGTATTTCTCAGCTAGAACATTGCCATTGAGGGCATTTCATATAGTGAAATAAGTTACTGGTTCTGTTGGTTTATACTCTGAGTTCATAAGCCATATGGTAATTTATATTACTTGAAATGAGACCTTTGTTAGAAAGCCTTCTTCCCTGACTTTCATTTACAGTAAAAAAGATTCATCTCAACAACCTATTCATCCAAAGCCAGCTGTTAACTAAAATCACGTATGTATCCCTGTAGCTCTCTTCTGATTTTGTGCCTTGCCAGCATTCATATGTCATGTCATCTCTGGAGAGTTTTCAGTACTTTCAACTTCTCTGACACTTAGACCATTTTTGTTTAAAATTGAAAATTACTTGATTGTGTTTATGGCTATTATGGAGATAAGACATGAATCCTATTTTTACTAAAGAATAAGATTAACAAACTTGAGTACTCTTTCTCTTTGTCTTTTTATATCCTTGTAGGTGTTCAACCTGTGTGTTATGGCATCACAGGAAACACATTCTAATTGAGCTGAGACTTTAAACCTAATGATGTAGTCCTTAACAGCCTGGACACACACACATATATGCACAGAGATAGAATATACATGAAAAATATTTTAGTTGAAATCCAACTTTAATTTTCCCAGCTACTGTTTTTGACTAGCTATTATCAGCAAAAAATGATACCAGTCTCCATTCTCAGCATGTTTACAGTGTAGTTTTGTAATATGTTACTATTTGCTACAAATTGCTGGCTTAAACATAAAGGGAAATTTGAAAGTCACTTAATCACAAGTTTTGAGATAGGTCTGTCTATGGGTACCACAGAAATGGTTCATTCAGCAACCTGGTGATAACATCAAGGCCAATCTTCCTTTATTGCACCATTGTGTCATCCTTGGTTTTGGTATTGAACTCATTCTGGTGACTAATTATCTGCTGTACTTCCAGGTATTACAACTTGAATATCAATGACCAGAAGAAGGAAAACATACCACGTAATCTTACAGTTATCTTTCTTAAGATAGAGAACATTTTTTCCTGGAAACAGCCGAGTAGTCTCCCCTGTTATGTCTTACTGTCCAGTATAGTGACAATAACTGATTTAGATTACTTATCTAAGAGGTATAGATGTTTTGGGAGTTACTTAAAATCCCCCAAATAGGAGGATAAGTTCAGATTATAAATAAGTATCATACAGGCTTGAGAGTGATAAATATAGAATGATTGTTAATCTTTGTGGTTGTAAGGGATAAAGAAAATGTCAAAAAAAGTTCCAGTTGTGTTGTTTATTCATTTTTAGAAACTAGTAACATTAACTTTTCCATCTTGGCACCTCTCACAATTGCAGCCACTTACGTGTAAGATCTTTTTAAAATTTTCTTTTGTTGCCTCCATACTGGAACTTATAAGGATAGGAAAAATGATCATCTTAGTCATCAATGTGTCCCTCTTTGCCAGATGAATCAAAGAATGAATACATAGGCTTGGAGAGTTTGGAGAATTTTATAGCATGCAAGAGGAGGACAGTCCAGGTAAAGGACACATCATTAGCAAATTTGTAAGTCAAGAAAGCTCAGACACCTGTTTGAAGCTCAGTGTATGTATAGCAGAAGGGTGAGAAACCTCTGGGATGATGCACAGAGTGTGAAATGCATGGATGCAATTAGCAGTCATTGAGATGAATTCAGTGTTTCGGATATGGAAGGTGATGCAGTAAGAGCTGCTTTTAGAAGAGAAGCTTGGCAATGATATATAAGATTGATGACATGAGGAGAAGAATGGGTATGAGACTGCTGACCAGAGGCCATATCAATAGTTGAGAAGTGATTGAAACTTTGATTTGGGCTCCTGAGGAACAAAATTATAATTAAATGAATATCTATTAATGTTACAGACGAGAATTGAAATGGCTTATTCAAATGTAAGTAACACAATAATGAATTAGTAGTGAAAAGACCAACAGAAACACGACAGCAGAATCGTTGTTGTTGTTTAGTTGCTCAGTCGTGTCCGACTCTTTGCAACCCCATGGACCGTAGCCTGTCAGGCTCCTCTGTCTATGGGATTTCCCATGCAAGAATGCTGGAATTGGTTGCCATTTCCTTCTCCAGGGGAGCTTTCTGACCCAGGATCAAATCCACATGTCCTGTATTGCAGGAGGATTCTTTACCATTGAGCCACCAGGGAGCAGGCATTATATTTTGCTTTGTTTTGTTTATAGAGAATAGGGGTAGCATGTTGTGGCAAGTGAATCTGTGGTAGCAGTGAATCTCTAGGGGCATGACAGTTTCAGGTCCCTGAAGCTACCATAATAGGAGATATTCAGCCCTGGAAATTTTATAGAATGACAGTAACAATAATAAAATTTATATTAAATACTTTCTCAAATAAATTATAAATAATTCATGTTAACCTCAAATGAAGTTAGATTAAGGAAAGAATTAAAATAAAACCCTGACAGAAAAGGCACGGGATGAGAAGTTTTAAGAAAGAAATACTGACTATATTGACATGTTTTGCCCCCTCTTATTCAACTGTTGTCCAGTATGTGTCTTGGCATCAATCATGCATTTATAGGATGCAAAAGAGCTTTGTGATGTTTTCTAGTCTTGAAGTAGATGACATTAAAAGATTACAGATATATGATCTACTTCATTTTCAAAGAGATACTTTAAAAAAGAATTCATAAACAGACTCACTTTATATTTGAGCAATAAGTATCAGTCCCTGCCAAGAAAGCTGAGTGCAGAAGAATTGATGCTTTTGAACTGTGGGGTTGAAGAAGACTCTTGAGAGTCCCTTCGACTGCAAAGAGGTTCAACCAGTCCATCCTAAAGGAAATCAGTCCTAGGTGTTCATGTTGAAGCTGAAACTCCAATATTTTGTCTACCTGATATGAAAAGCTGACTCATCTGAAAAGACCCTGATGCTGGGAAAGATTGAAGGCAGGAGGAGAAGGGGAAGACAGAGGATGAGATGGTTAGATGGCATCACTGACTCAGTGGAAATGAGTTTGGGTAAACTCCGAGAGTTGGTGATGGACAGGGAGGCCTGGCATGCTATGCTACATGGGGTTGCAGAGTCGGACATGACTGAGCGCCTCTACTGAACTGAGATTGGAAATTTGCAGATATAATTAACATATATTAATACTTGTAAGTGATAATTCCCTGCCAAGAAATTTTTCTTTGTGTAATTGCACTTTAGTATAATTAATCACTTATACCAAAAACGTAAGCTCCTCTGTTTTTGGTGTGTGGCTTGATAGACTGCATTTGACTAATTCCTTTAACTGTGAAGCTTTAACTTACTGACATCCACTATAATGCCACTCTTCAGGCTATTTCTTTAATGATAATTTGTTTCTAAAAGAGTTATCCATAGATAAGTGTATAATCTATCATTGCTTTTGGCTGACTTCTGAACCCTTTTTAAAAACTTACCATTATTTTAAATTCTGTATTGCTTAGATATGTTGCAGACTTTTGTAAAAGCTTCCAAGTGTCATGCTTCATCTCAATATCATTTTCTAAAGTACTTTAGAAACAACTGCTATTTACAGGTGCTATGAGGAAATTTCCAGGTTACATACTTTTGTTTGTAGAGAAGTACTGAGATCCTGACTTAGGTACTACCAGAGAAATGAAATAGCAGTAAATACATATTTAGTCACGTGACACAGGTGAAATGGAGATAACTCATTAAACTATTAGATAGAGTACTTTGGAGAGGAATGGGTTAGCAGTTTACTGAAACTGGAAAATCAAGAAAAATATGAGAACTTTTAGGAATGCTGCTAGTTGGATGGATAGACAGACAAATGAAAGTGAAGTGCAAGTGTTTGTTGCTTAGTCCTGTTCAACTCTTTGGACTCCCAAGGACTGTAGCCCACCAGGCTCTTCTGTCCATGGAATTCTCCAGGCAAGAATACTGAAGTGAGTAGCCATTCCCTTCTCCAGGGGATCTTCCTGACCCAAGGGATCAAACCTGGGTCTCCCATATTGCAGGCAGATTCTTTACTGTCTGAGCCACAGAGAAACTATATTGGCTTCTTATATGTGGAACTCCTCTGAGATTTGGTTTGCTAGTACTCAGTATAAATATACAAACAATTTAGAAAATGTTAATCTACCTTGCACTTGTTAACTAGTTTTGAATCATAGCTTCTATTTTCACATGTGTTGATATGTTGCCAAGCCTGTGTGAGCACTGTAAGATAGCTTACATTTACTAAGCATCTATGATAACTTCACATATATCATCTCATGATGCTGTTCACAAAAACTCTGTAACATTGGATATTGCCACATTTTTTTTTAGGAAGCAAGAATTCAAGCTTAGATTATATTCCCAGTGTAGTGAGTAGTAAGATGGATTAAACCCACTTCTGTCTACCAACAGTAAGCTCTCATACCTTTCTTTACATTAACAATTTGTAAAATTGAAATTTACAGAGACAGTCTCATTGATAAATTATTTGGGGGAATGGCATTGATTTTCTACTTTTCTCTCAAAAGAATAAAAATATTTATTATTTCTAAATGAACCAGTCTTATGTACAAAGCTGAAAGTTTACCCAAAACAAATATCTCTAAAGACAATCAACCCTAAGAAATTTGAGGAAAGGAGTGCAAAGAGAATTAGCAAAGCTGCTGCTGCTGCTGCTGCTTCTATTAAGTCACTTCAATCGTGTCTGACTCTGTGCAACCCCATAGACTGCAGCCCACCAGGCTCTTCCATCCATGGGATTTGCCAGGCAAGAGTATTGGAGTGAGGTGCCATTGCCTTCTCGGGAGAGTTAAATATGTAATTGGTTGGTGGTGTGCTGATGAATGCTAACAGCCAGTTCTCTGAGTTGTGGAAACAAAACCCTTGTTTATGACATTTGCATATTTTCTAATTTTCATGGTTTAAATCTTCCCACGATGACTTACTTCAGGCTACTAACTCGATGTTACTAAATATGGAATTGGGAAAAGATGCACGGCAGCATACAATTGTGTGTTACGTAGAACTTTCTCCACACACAATAGATGTAAATGACCACAAAGTTATATATAATAGCACAGCTATAATTAAAGAGTATTGAATAGTTATTACCTTTGTAATGTCTGTGTTTTACAATAGGTTCACAAATTCCAAAATATTTAGCAAGTGCTTCTCATAAGCCAGTATAAACTGACTCCCAGCACACCACTGGATCATGCAGAAAAAAACGCTGCCTGGGGAACATTTTAGCTCTAGCTCAATAGAGTTTTCTCCTACTCTTTTGACGTTTAGTAAGAATATCAGTTTTAAGTTGATTGAACTTTAATAGCATACGTTTTCTAGGAAGGTTTCAGTGTATTTCTTGCTGATTTAAGTTGATTATTCAGATTTGTGGTGTATAACAGTCAGAGCAGACCACATCTTCAAAGTTAGCATGAAGATCAAGAGTCATTTTGCCTCAGGGATGAGCGATGACAGCAGAACCTGTGTTTGAAGATCACTGTCGTTTCTATTACTCTGAATGTACAAGAGATATGAGTTATCCAGTGTCTTATTTTTACTTCAGTTCAAAAAGGAGAATGAAAAGTGAGTTTAAACATAAAGTGAACAAATGTAACTTCAGCCACTGGCCATTGGGAAAATCATTTGCTGAATGGCATCTAAGAGTTGAGGGTATTTATAATTTATAGTGTAGTATATCAAAAATATCATATGTTGCTTTCTAAGTTGTCAGGGTGATAGAATGTTTTACTCATTAGACTAAAGAAAGAGTTAATATTTTTCTTCAGCCATACGTCCCACTGGACTTAGAAATTTTGTCCTCTTAGATAGCAATGACTTATTTGTTATGTTCTTAATGAGGTATTCCTTAATACATTAAATGGTGTGATCTGTTCTAATCTTCTATGAATAAATTCCCTCAGCGTTCTTCTGTATTTTCTTCTGTAATATCAACTTTTAATATGATATGTGTGTATTTTTGGAAATTTTTTTTAGAAAACCTGTAATTAGGTCTACATGTGTAAAAAGAATGAAAAAGGAAAAGAGTCATCCAAAATTTTACTAACCCAGATCTTCAGATGATCTTTATATGAACTATATAGTTATTGCCTAGTTCCTTCACTTGGCCTTATATCAGTCAGTCTAAGACTTTCTATAGGTGTATGCTGATCTAAAGATCAAGTTAATTAACTACTTTGATAATTTAGATGATTCTGTAAGAAAAACACATTTATAGTGTGTCTGTGTTTTTTGGACTGATATTCTACATGGATATCATACATTGGATCTGTGGTAAATGTCATTTTCTTGTAGGTTTCTATGTAGTATATTAGTTAAAATGCTGTGCTTGAGAGTCATAGCCTGTCATGTTATGTTAAATAAGCCTGTTATTTTCTCATATGTATTACTTTCTTCATAATATGAAAGGGAAGGGGTGGGGGACGGGTAACTTTGCAGTGGGGAAATCTGAGAAACACTACCTAAAGCAAAGTGATTCAGATTAACATCAACAGTGATAAATCACATTGATATTAAATACCCTTTATATCACGTGATGACAGTGGGCACTTTAGCTCTTCAGTCTTTTCCCTGAAATCACATTTCCTCAGACTAACCATGAGAAAAACATCAGATAAATCCTAGCTGAGTGGCATTCTATAAAATACCCGACTAATAATCCTTAAAACTCTCAAGTTCATGAGGAAAAAAAAGAAAAACCTGAGAAGCTGGAACAAAAAAGAAAGCCTAAAGAGACATGATGATTGTATATGATGGGGGGGAGTCTTAAATAGGACCCTGGAACAGAAAAAACATAATGGAAAAAGTGAGAAAATTTCAGTAAATATAAGCTTTACTTAACATGCTTTCCTGATGGTTCAGTGGTAAAGAACCCACTTACCAATGCGGGAGACACGGGTTCAATCTGTAGGTCAGAAAGGTCCCCTGGAGAAGGAAATAATTCTTAGTATTCTTGGGTGGGAAATCCCATGGACAGAGGAGCCTATAGTACATTGGGTCGCTAAGAGTTGCACGCAGCTTAGTAACTAAAAGGGCTCCCCGGTGGTTCAGAGGATAAAAATCTGCCTGCAGTGCAGAAGAACTGGGTTCGATCCCTGGGTTGGGAAGATTCCCTGGAGAAGGAAATGGCAACTCACTCCAGTATCCTTGCCTGGAGAATCGCATGGACAGAGGAGCCTGGCACGCTACACTCCATGGGGTTGCAAAGAGTCGGACATGACTGAGCAACTTCACTAGTAACTAAGCAACAACAGCAAAGATTTAGTTAACAGTGGGATGATGTTGGTTTGTTAATTGTGGCAAATACTCCATGCTAATATAAGATTCTGATAATAGGGAAAATCAGGCTGAAACTCTGCATTTTTTCTCAAATATACAGTAAATCGAAAAATATTATTTATAAAAAAGCTTTATTTAAAATAAAACTGTACATCCAACAATGTAGAAATATCTTATCATATAATATTCAGCCAAAGAAGCTGAATCCAAGAGTACATATAGGATTATGATGCCATTTTTATGAAGTTCAAAGATAGTAAAACTAATCCATGCTACTAGATGTCAGGGAAGTCATTTCCTTTGGAAGAGGGCAATGACTAAAAGGGGCCCAAAGATGTTTTGGGTGCTGGTTATCACTTAAATTGAAGAAAGTAGGGAAACCCACTAGACCATTCAGGTATGACCTAAATCAAATCACTTATGATTATACAATGGAAGTGAGAATTCTCACTAGATGTGATAAACAGAGTGCCTGATGAACTATGGACGGAGGTTCGTGACATTGTTCAGGAGACAGGGATAAAGACCATCCCCGAGAAAAGGAAATGCAAAAAAGTAAAATGGCTCTCTGAGGAGGCCTTACAAATAGCTGGGAAAAGAAGAGAAGTGAAAGGCAAAGGAGAAAAGGAAAGATATAAGCAACTGAATGCAGAGTTTCAAAGAATAGCAAGGTTAAATAAGAAAGTCTACCTCAGTGATCAGTGCAAAGAAATAGAGGAAAACAATACAATGTGAAAGACTAGAGATCTCGTCAAGAAAATTAGAGATGCAAGGGAAACACAGCATGCAAAGATGGGCTCAATAAAGGACAGAAATCGTATGGACCTAACAGAAGCTGATGATATTAAGAAGAGGTGGTAAAAATACGTGGAAGAACTATACTGAGAAGATCTTCACAACCCAGATAATCATGGTGGTGTGATCACGCACCTAGAGCCAGATACCCTGGAATGTGAAGTCAAGTGGGCCTTAGGAAGCATCACTATGAATAAAGGTAGTAGAGGTGATGGAATTCCAGTTGAGCTAATTCAAATCCTGAAAGAGGACTGGAAAACATCAGTGTTCATTCCAATCCTAAAGAAAGGCAATGCCAAAGAATGCTGAAACTACCACACAATTGCATTCATCTCACATGCTAGTAAAGTAATGCTCAAAATTCTCCAAGCCAGGCTTCAGCAATACATGAACTCCCTGATGTTCAAGCTGGTTTTAGAAAAGGCAGAGGAACCAGAGATCAAATTGCCAACATCTACTGTATCACCAGGAAAGCAAGGAAGTTCCAGAAAAACATCTATTTCTGCTTTATTGATTATGCCAAAGCCTTAGACTGTGTGGATCACAATAAACTGGAAAATTTTGAAAGAGACGGGAATACCAGACCACCTGACTTGCCTCTTGAGAAATCTGTATGCAGGTTAGGAAGCAACAGTCAGAACTGGACATGGAACAACAGACTGGTTCCAAATAAGGAAAGGAGTACATCAAGGCTGTATATTGTCACCCTGCTTATTTAACTTATATGCGGATTACATCAGGAGAAATGCTGGGCTGGATGAAACACAAGCTGGAATCAAGATTGCTGGGAGAAATATCAGTAACCTCAGATATGCACATGACACCACCCTTATGGCAGAAAGTGAAGAAGAAATAAAGAGCATCTTGATGAAAGTCAAAGAGGAGAGTGAAAAAGTTGGCTTAAAGCTCAACATTCAGAAAACGAAGATCATGGCATCTGGTCCCATCACTTCATGGGAAATAGTTGGGGAAACAGTGGAAACAGTGGTTGACTTTATTTTGGGGTGTTCCAAAGTCAGTGCAGTTGATGAGTGCAGCCATGAAATTAAAAGATGCTTTGAAGGAAAGTTATGACCAACCTAGACAGCATATTCAAAAGCAGAGACATTACTTTGCCAATAAAGGTCCATCTGGTCAAGGCTGTGGTTTTTCCAGTAGTCATGTATGGATGTGAGAGTTGAAATACAAGGAAATCTGAATGCCGAAGAATTGATGTTTTTGAACTGTGGTCTTGAAGAAGACTCTTGAGAGTCCCTTGGACTGCAAGGAAATCCAACCTGTCCATCCTAAAAGTGATCAGTCCTGAGTGTTCATTAGGAGGACTGATGTTGAAGCTGAAACTCCAATACTTTGGTCATCTGATGTGAAGAGGTGACTCATTTGAAAAGACCCAGATGCTGGGAAAGATTAAAGGCAGGAGGAGAAGGGGACAACAGAGGATGAAATGGCTGGATGGCATCACCACTTAATAGACATGAGTTTGGGTAAACTCCGGAGTTGGTGATAGACAGGGAGCCCTGGCGTGCTGCAGTCCATTGGGTTGCAAAGAGTCAGACACGCCTGAGTAACTGAACTGACTGAAATGAATATTCATATTCTTGGTCTCTGTGTTAGTCACCTGGCTGTGTTCACTTTGAAAAAACTTTTGACCTATACTGGGGCTTTTATGTTTATCTGTATATTTGTTACAGAATTTAAAAAGGAATGGAATTACTTGGTTTTGCTCAATTACATTTGGATTACATAAATTATAAAGTTTTTTTTAACATTAAATATCAAAATACATTTTATAGGAAATGATTCAAAATAAACTGATAAGTAAGGAACAGCACTGTATTAACTCATAAATGTAACACATAAATATTATGTTGTGAAATTCCAACTTGGATGGGCTATGTATTTCTTCTACACTTTTCTAGAGAATTCTTCCATGCACACTCAGTAGCTCTGTCATGTCCAACTCTGCAACTCCATCACCTCTAGCCCACCAGGCTCCTCTGTCCATGTGATTATCCCAGCAAGAATACTGGAGTGGGTTGCCATTTCCTCCTCCAACTGATCTTCCAACCCAGGGATTGAACTCATGTCTCCTATCGCTCCTGCACTGGCAAAGTGAAGTCTCTCAGTCGTGTCTGACTCTTGGCAACCCTGTGGACTGTAGCCCGCCAGGCTCCTTCGTCTATGGGATTCTCCAGGCAAGAATACTGGAGTGGGTTGCCATTTCCTTCTCCTGCATTGGCAGGTGGATTCTTTACCACTGATCCACCTGGGGCTCCTGAGACGAGGTCTTATTAATGTTTATTATGTCATCATATTGTAGTTATGATTTTTTATGTCTTTCCTCTTTAATAGAATAAGATCTTGAAAAGCAGAAACATTGTCTTACTCATCTCTTCTTTCCAGTGCCTAGAATTACATTCCAGCACGTACTGAGTTGGCCAAAAAGTTCGTTTGGCTCTGACTAAATTTTTTGGCCTACTAGTAGTTTGTGGTCAATGATTATGACTGGCTTTACGTGAGATAAAAATGACTATATGCATAGTTCAGTGAGTATTTACTGAGTGTAATTTACTGTTTTAAAATGTACTCACATATTGTTTTTGATAATTCTCTCTGCACAATCTTTCTTTGCTCTTTCTGATAATTCTTAGAAGTTGATTATAGAATGTCCCAGATTGATCCTACAATGTTTTTATCATTTCTCTCCTATTTTTCATTTCAGCCATTTTATCCTACTTTCTGGAATTTTATTTTCTAATCTTTTTACTGGAGTTTGAAATGTGGTAATAAAGTATTTAATATGTGAGAGGCCTTTCTTATTTTTAATTACATATTTTCATAGAATATTTCTTTTAACTGGATGCAGTATATTCTCTCTTTCTATAAGGATATTCATAATGATATTTGAGGTTCACTTTTTATCTCCATAGTATTTCTTCTAAATTCTTTCTACCTGTTTCTCCCCTCCTAGACCAGTGAGAGTGGGTGATAGATTAAGAAGACTTCTTCAGCTCTAAGATTTGTCTGAACTTTCTGAAACAAATGTTATGTGTCAAACAGATTATGCAGTGAGGGGCCAAGGAGAGACTGTTTTTGTCTTCTGTTGAGTGCCTTGCTAGCTTCCCATGAAAAGGAGCTGGGGCTGAGTAGAGGTAGGAGTAGAACATTTCAGACAAAGGGGACAACTTACACTAATATGTGGACATAATGGGGAGTGGTGGATAGATGTAGTTTCAGTGTAGAATGCAGTTGTAGGATTGATGAGAGCTGAAGTTAGAAAGATAGGTAGAAATGAAATCCTAAAGGATATTTTGTACTCATTCTGATCAGACTTAACTCTGAAGGGCTAACTCTTCACATAGCTGGAGTTTAAATGAGTGAGGAATCAATTTATCTCTCGTGTAAGATAGGCAGTCCAGGGCATCTTTAGTGTTCATCTCCTATCTTGTGGCCCCAGATGGCTGCTTCAGTCGTTGTGTCCACATTTCAAGCATCAGAAAGGAGGAAAGGGCAGCAGATCATAAACTCCTCCCTTAAAGGTATTTTCTGGAAGTTGAACATACCATTTATATTCTACTGGGTAGGTATCCACTGTATGTCATAGTTCACATTCAAGTATTCTTTTACTGAGAGAAGAAGGGGAGTATGTTAGGGGACAATTCATGGGCTTGTTTAAAAGTTTAGGATTTACCTAGATGATGCATAGGGGCAACTGAAGAGGTTTAGGCCAAGGAATTTCTCATTCGTGAAAAATGTCACATGACCTGAAAAATAAAGAAGAATGTGACCTGAAGAATAAAGTGATGTGAGAGTAGAGGTGGTTTGAGCAGTCAGGCAACCATGAGAAGCAACTGAGTATGAGAAATATCACTTATGGCTGTCAGTAAGGGGCTGAAGAGAGAAACTCGGCACTAGTAACATTCAATGACTACACTGATTTTGGCTTTTTATCTGTAAGATTGTACATTTGATTTCTAATTATTGATGGAAGCACATTCATCATAAACCTAGGCCTAAGTCACATAGATGGCATTCAATACTCTTGACTACAGATGCCCCTACCTAAATCTTTTTATTTTTGTCCTATTTCTAGATACCTTATTTCTCTAAGGATGTGTTGTGATTAAAAAAAAAAAAAGGACATATACACATGGTGAAAATTTAAATGCAAAGATATATGAAAAATATATCTTTCTGTACATTCAAAGTATATTTTTCTTTATACTCCAGAATCCCAGAACATTATCAGTCCCACTGTCTCAACACAAATGGTTTATCCTTCTATAAAACCTTCACACATATACCTTCATTTTTTCAGAAGTGTATTATTTTCAGAGGATTTCCAACATAACTCCTTTGAATTATGGAGTTTAGCTATGTGTGCAAACTCAGTATAACAAAGGATCTTGGGAGGTAGGTTTAAATATGTAGTCTGTTCATTGTCCATGTGCTCTGGAGTGCGCATATAAATATACTGTGTATAAATCTAGACTCACTGATCTCTGTTCCCCTGACATTGTATCATATTAGCATCGTTTAGAGTTGAATGTGACTCTGTTATTTATATATGTGCATATCTGCATTATTTCACCATATATACAAAATGGACTTTAAAAGCAAGCTAATTACTTCATCTGCTACTTTGTCAAAGAGTGAGTCTATTCCAAGGCTGAAGGGAAAATGTGATAGAATTATAACACTTCCTGTGTTAAGATTATGGAAAAAGCATATATTAATCTCCAACTTAGAGTCTTCCTCAGGGACTTTCATAGTTAACTGAATCCCACCATATGTACCATTCTGTAATTTTGTTCTTGTTTAAAAATACAGCTTTTTGATCTTTCTTAGTCAGCCATATCAGTACATCAGACCTTTCTACATCAGTTTTATTTAGCTGCACTCTGTATACTCATTTCCCATTGATGGACATTTCATTATGTTTTGTGTTTTTGTTTCATTTTACTTCTTTCAGTTTGTGAGAATTTGCTTTTGTTCTTTTGCTTGTTTCTGGCAAACAGTGCTTTAACTAATGATATTTAGATTAGCATGCTCATATACATGATGGGGATATATTTAGAGTTACACATATATATATATATGTAATAAATAGTACTTAAGTGAAAGTGTTAAATTATATGTATAAATACATCATACACAGATAGGATAAATTCCTGGAGGTAGAACTGAGGGCTATTTATTATTTTGATTAATTTAAAATTACTCACCAAAATTATTGTGCCACATGCTTCCACACAAAGATTTCATGATCCCTCAGGTCAGTAACATTAATGTAAGGAGTTCGGCTGCTTATGCTGAGACCAAGCAACCTTTCTGTGTTCTCTTGTCAAACAATGGCTACCAAACTGTCTGAATAAAATAGCTGCTTTGAATTACATGCTTCCCACCGTAATTATTATAAACCTTTTTACTTTTGCAATTCTGATTAAAAAATAATATTTTAATGACAAGTTTGGGCAGTATTTTTTCTTTATAAGAAATATGCCTATATTTGTGAACTTTTCCATTTCCTTTGTGGGCCATGACAATGAGCCAGATAAGGAAATAGGTATTGCAGATCTGATGCTAGAAAAAAAGAAAAGCATTGGGGAAAAAAACTAAGTTATACTGAGCCGTCAATGGAGCCTGAGTGTAGACAGAAAGCTGGTAGAACAGAAAACTTCAGAAGCTTTATAAGACAAAGAGATATGCTTCTGATTGTTCACATTTCCCCCTTATTTTCCACTGATAGATGGCACTCCAGCCTTTCCTTATAACTTTATACTTATTTATTATTTCTGTTAACTGTGGTCTCTGGTAATGATGAATGCTTAATAATGTGATCTTTAATAATATAAATATTCAATTTCTGTTGGAGATTTTGTATATTGGCTTGTTGACATCAGTCTGTCAAATTTACTTGTACAAATCAAAAAGATAGATATACATAATGTTGACAGGCATTTTCAATGGATGGATTTTTTCAATTCAAAATTGACTTTCCACAAGAGATTTTTATGGTGCTTAGTAGTTTAGTGTGTAAAGGAAAGAACAGAAGGAAGATAAGCTATTTATTACAGATATATTAATATATTTAGAAGCTTTTATATAAATAAATTTAGAAAAGGAGAGGAGAGAGCAAGAGAAGTAGTATATTAGGTAGATTAATAATAATTAGGAACCAATTTAATGTTTGTTTTCCTCTAATATTTCTTTATTTAATATAAAATCTACATGCTTAGGAATATGATATGTAGGATTGTCCATTGCAGTCCTCTAGTATTGCAGAACAGAGTACAATCTATGCAATTAGTTGCCCCATGATAATGCAAATTTGGATGATAGTGATTGACAATTGGTTTTTATTTTTAACCCAGCCCACATTTTTAAAGGAAAGTGGTCTAATGAGGAGGCTGGATATGGAAGGAAGAGTGAGACTTTCCCCCGCCCCCAACCTTGGGGAGCCAGGAAAATTGAGCAGAGTTCTCATATTCATGTTATTCGTCATTCCCAGCACTCTCCATGGGGATGTTGAGACAAATGACAGCTAATCAGGAGATGCCTGAATTTCTGTCACTATACAAGAGATCCCAAATAGAATTGATACTCAATATTTTTCCTCCTTCTACATTTAAGATGGAGTAGTGGTGCCAAATTCCAGCTTGGACTTTATAGATTTGGAACACACAGCTAGACCAATAGTATTCTAAACCATCGAATGATTTAGACTTGTCCAATTCTTTTCATTATCCTTGTAATATCACTGCCACCTTACACAAATAACTCTCTTGAAGGCTGCTTACCACATTATGATGGAGTTTCATTGGCTTTCATTTCTGTTGATTGAAAATCTGCAATTATGCTCTCATTGGGCATCCTGAAAGAAGAAGTCAACCGAGAAGTTAAGCTGGGGAGCCTATGTAAGGTTAGGTACTTGCTTGTCTTTGGCTCATTTGTCTGCTGTCTCTCCACTTCTTAAGGCACCTCTTTTCTTAATAGATGTGAGATTCAAGAGTGGTTGGTAGCTATTATTTGGATAAATTTTTTTTTTCATAATCTCTTGCCACACTAAACTCCAAAGAAAGTAGAAAGACTTTCTCATGGTACTAATTACTATTTGGGGGAAAAAAAAAGTTTAAGTAACTTATCAAACATATCAGAATGGGGAAAATAATTGTAAACATAAATGTCAACATTAAAATTCAGTGTAATTGTGACCTGTAAAGGGGGCATATTTAAGTTGACAGTTTGCCAAAGTAGCTTTTTACCAATTTTTAAAATAGCCACATATGTAATTTTTGTGTCTGGTATAAACAAGTGTAAGCAATTTAAATAGTCTCTCAATTGCAATGCCTTCCTTGCACCTCAAGCTGATCAAGTGTATCCTCTGGAGATAGCTTCCTTACTTACAAAAGGAAGAGACTTTCTACAATACATATGCAATATTTTGTGCTTAATGTTTCAGTATTAAACTATTTGGAAATGTATTTCATTCAATCTCAGTCTACATGTATAATATGATTACCAGATATCTGTGAAGAAAGCAGGTCCAAATACTTTCAGTAGGAATTTTTGAGGCTAGTAATAAAAGAATATTTGCTATTTTTAATTTCCCAGAGCTTTAGCATGAGAAATGTCTTCATTTACTTAAATAGAGCTAAATGATTTTTTAACAAAAGGCTGACATGTTTGAAAGAAACTTGCAAAGCATGCTATTATTATTGTATATATTGATACATATATGTACATATACATACATATATGAAAATACCCCTATGACATTTCAAAAGCAAATCTATCTATTTATTTGTATTTGCTCAGTGCTTAGTATGTTTGAGATACTATATTTCTCAAAGAGACATAAAGATAAATTGGAAATGGCCCATATATTGGGCCTTTATATATTTTGACGTTTAAAGAAAAGAAATAGTTAGCACTCTTCTTGCCAACCCAGGTTTTAAGCCATTTGAGAAATTAAACTTTACCATAATCAGATTGGAGCTACAGTATTACCTAAGTTACAGATACAAGGCAGCTTGCAGAATGCCACTGGGCAGCGGCATGGTGGAGTCAGCTCCAGGGCTGTGAGAGCCCATTGCTTTCACACGTTCTCTGTTCAGAGATATTGTATTGGTAGCTTGAAATTAGCCCTGCTGGTAGTATTTACACCATAGAAATTGATAAATGACACTAATCAGAAGCTTTCCCTCCCCTAGAGGCTGCTTCAGTTCAGTTCAGTCACTCAGTCATGTCAATGTTTCTTGACTTCCTACGTTTGCATTCCAGTCCCCTATAATGAAAAGGACTTCTTTTCTGGGTGTTAGTTCTAAAAGGTTTTGTAGGTCTTCATAAAACTTTTCAACTTCAGCTTTTTCAGTGTTACTGTTGGGGCATAGACTTGGATAACTGTGATACTGAATGGTTTGCCTTGGAGACAACAGAGATCATTCTGTCATTTTTGAAATTGCATCCAAGTATTGCATTTCGGACTCTTTTGTTGTCCATTATGGCTACTCCATTTCTTCTGAGGGATTCCTGCCCACAGTAGTAGATATAATGGTCATCTGAGTTAAATCCACCCATTCCAGTCCATTTTAGTTCGCTGATACCTAGAATGTTGACATTCACCCTTGCCATCTCTTGTTTGACCACTTCCAATTTGCCTTGATTCATGGACATGACATTCCAGGTTCCTATGCAATATTGTTCTTTATCGCATCGGATCTTGCTTCTATCACCAGTCACATGCACAACTGGGTACTGTTTTTGCTTTGGCTCCATCCCTTCATTTTTTCTGGAGTTATTTTTTCCGCTGATCTTCAGTAGCATATTGGGCACCTACTGACCTGGGGAGTTCCTCTTTTGGTATCCTATCATTTTCCCTTTTTATACTCTTCATGGGATTCTCAAGGAAAGAATACTGAAGTGGCTTGCCATTTCCTTCTCCAGTGAACCACATTCTGTCAGACCTCTCCACCACGACCCGCCCATCTTGGGTTGCCCCGCAGGCATGGCTTGGTTTCACTGAGTTAGACAAGTCTGTGGTCCTAATGTGATTAGATTGACTAATTTTCTGTGAGTATGGTTTCAGTGTGTCTGCCCTCAGATGCCCTTTTGCAACACCTAACAAATTCTCTGCATGCTACCAAGTACTGCAGATCATGGCTTGGGGCCAGAGGGCGGGGGCTGCTGAATCTCAAAGATCTTAGTTTTACAAAAGCTCATATCCATTTCAATTGTTCTACTGACAAAGGGTATAGGCACACACTTGAAGTGTGTAAAGCAGTTTAGGTTTCCTGAGGAATAAACGAATTTTAAAAAGAGGAATATTTCATACTTGACATGCTTGACACTTTCTTCCTGATGCCTAGTGGAGGGTGTTTTGGACAGTCATTATACTTGTCAGGACTGGAAGACAATCAAACATGAGCTGTGCTGCTCTGAGATTTAAGACCCTGTGGGATATTTTGCATACTGGTTATATTGCCACCTTTGGTGTTTTCACATTTATTGTCCCCCCAGGGCCATAAAAATGTCCTGCCTTTTATAGAGTGTGCAGATTCAGAGATCCCCTCTGACCCCTCTGGCCAACCCACCAGAGTTGGAAAGTTCTTGCTTTGTAACTGAAATGCTACCCTGCAATTAAGTTGTCGGGCATGGGCACCAGCATGTTAGAAGAGGGCCCCTTAATCACTGCTCACAATCCAATTAAGTTTACTGAGAGACCTTGACATTGGGAAGGCTACTAACTCCTAAGACAACCCACTTTGTACCTTTGTGTGTGTTAGTCCCATTTGACAATCTGACCAAATTTACCTTATATTGTCTTTATTTGTCTATTATTGCAGTATAAATATTATTAGTACCTCCTTTCCCTCTTAGATATGGAATAGAATCTTTAACAAAACATGGGTATGCATATCCATGCAGCCTTCCACCATTAACATAAAAATGGTGAAAATTTGGAGTCATGAAGCAGATACAAGTTTATAGGAATGAGACTGCTTTAATTTATTCCTAATTGCTTATTACGTGGTTCTGTAATGCTGCTATACAGGGTCCTCCAGTGAGTTTCATGAAAAGCCAAATGAGCTGCCATCTTGAGTTTGACGAAGTACAGTCTTGCTTGAAGTCAAGGGTATGGCATGAATGAAACGTTCCCTCGGTATCTCTAATTTTCTTGAAGAGATCTGTAGTCTTTCCCATTCTGTTCTTTTCCTCTATTTCTTTGTATTGATCGCTGAAGAAGGCTTTCTTATCTCTTCTTGCTATTCTTTGGAACTTTGCATTCAGATGCGTATATCTTTCCTTTTCTCCTTGGCTTTTCACTTCTCTTCTTTTCTCAGCTATATGTAAGGCTTCCCAACAGCCATTTGCTTTTTTGCATTTCTTTTCCATTGGGATGGTCTTGATCCCTGTCTCCTGTACAATGTCACGGACCTCTGTCCATAGTTCATCAGGCACTCTATCTATCAGATCTAGGCCCTTAAATCTATTTCTCACTTCCACTGTAAAATCATAAGGGATTTGATTTAGGTCATACCTGAATGGTCTAGCAGTTTTCCCTACTTTTTTCAATTTTAGTCTGAATTTGGTAATAAGAAGTTCATGATCTGAGCCACAGTCAGCTCCTGGTCTTATTTTGGTTGACTGTATAGAGCTTCTCCATCTTTGGATGCAAAAAATATAATCAATCTGATTTTGGTGTTGACCATTTGGTGATGTCCATGTGTAGAGTCTTCTCTTGTGTTGTTGGAAGAGGGTGTTTGCTATGACCAGTGCATTTTCTTGGCAAAACTCTATTTTTTGCATTTCTTTTCCATGGGGATGGTCTTGATCCCTGTCTCCCGTACCATGTCACGAACCTCATTCTATAGTTCATCACGCACTTTATCTATCAGATCTAGGCCCTTAAATCTATTTCTCACTTCAACTGTATAATCATAAGAAATTTGATTTAGGTCATACCTGAATTATTTAATGGTTTTCCCTGCTTTCTTCAATTTCAGTATGAATTTGGGAATAAGGAGTTCATGATTTGAGCCACAGTCAGCTCCTGGTCCTATTTTTGTTGACTGTATAGAGCTTCTCCATCTTTTGCTGCATAGAATATAATTAATCTGATTTTTCTGTTGACTATCTGGTGATGTCCATGTGTAGAGTCTTCTCTTGTGTTGTTGGAAGAGGGTGTTTGCTATGACCAGTGCATTTTCTTGGCAAAATTCTATTAGTCTTTGCCCTGCTTCATTCTGCATTCCAAGGCCAAATTTGCCTGTTACTCCAGGTGTTTCTTGACTTCCTACTTTAGCATTCCAGTCCCCTATAATGAAAATGACATCTTTTTTGCGTTTTATTTCTAAAAGGTCTTGTAGGTCTTCATAGAACCATTCAGCTTCAGCTTCTTCAGTGTTACTGGTTGAGGCATATAGTTGGATTATTGAATTATAATTAACATTTAATATTAAGTTCAGTAGGTACAGTATAGACTCGTGGGCACTCCTGGTGGGTCCAAGCTCTGGAAAAAGTAATATACCATGATGATCCCTTGTTCACAGTGTGGATTAAACTGGAATTTGAATATTAGTTCCACCATTTGTTAGCATGTGACTATGACAATGAAAAATATTCAATTTGTTTTGAAAAATGAAATAATCCCTGCCATATCAGTAAACAAAGGATGTTGCAGTCACCAGTGATTGCAGGCACCTACAGACGTTAGACAGTGAGTCCTAACATAAGTCAGGAAGAAACAAAGAATACCAGCTATCTAGCTGCCATCAGACAGCAGCCACAGAGGAAATGCAGGATGAGAAAACACAGAATACTGGTCCCAGATAACTGAGCTTACTTAAGCAAGAATCTATGAGAGCCCTCAGTCAGAGATTAAGCCCTGAGCTTTTGGAGTGGGAGCACTGATTCCAAGACTCTAGACTATCTGAGAACTAACCCAGGGAGTATCAAATAGTGAGAACTCACACAAAGTAAACCATTTGAATACTAAATCTGGCATCACCCAACCACCAGTAGCACCCTGTGCAGGACGCCTCATCTAAACAACAAACAAAAGAAAAAGTAGAAACTCAGTCATTAGCAGACAGGATTACCCCCTCACTCAGCCTTGCATATCAGAGGAAGAACAAACAACTCAGCACAAATCTCACTCTATAAAAAGCTTACACAAACCATTAGACCAACCCTAGGAGGGCAGAATCCAAAAGGAAGAAAGAATTGAACCTTGAAGCCCGGATAAAGGATACCTGAAACACAGTAAGAGAAAGAAAGAAAGAAAGAAAAAAAGAAAGAAAGAAAGAAAAGGAATTAGAGGGTAACAGGCAGGAAGGCCAGAGGTCTCCAAACAGAGGAAATAGTCTGCAAGTGTCAGACATTTTTTATCTCTCCGTTAAGCAGCAGGAAGAAACAAATTACAAGTGTCAGATTTTTTTCCTTCTCCATACAAAATTAAAAGGAGATTTCTCTATGGAAATGTTTTCCTTAAGCTATGTCAGTGAAACTATGTATTTGCTTTGGAATTTGCCTTTCTTCAAAATGGTTCCACCTAAGACTAACTTGGGCTAATAATAGCTCTACAAACCAGTATTCATATCAATTGTTTTATGGCTGGGGGATGACACATCTCATGCCATCCTATCTCAAAAATGCATATTGTGGGAGAGGGACCTGGTGAAACTCCTTCAGCCTTGAGGTGTTTCTCTTATCTGATTAATAACTTTCCACAGACATAAAACAGCTTGCTAAAACTAGCAGGGGGCAGGCGGTACTCTCTCTCCATTCTAATGTCTATGTCAGAAGCTTTCTCTGTCCTTTTTCATACATTAATAAAGCTGTGCTTTACAAAAGCTCTCGAGTCATCAAGCCTGATCCCCAGTCCTGAAGATAAATCTTCAGAGATTGTGAATCTGACACTGGCTATCAGGCAAAGAAATACTACACAAATGAAGGAACAAACTAGAAACAAAGAAGTCCAAGTAAATGAAGAGGAAATAGGCAAACTACCTGAAAAAGAATTCAGAATAATGGTAGTAAAGATGACAAAAAACAACCATGAAAACAAGATGGAAAAAAATGCAAGAGTCAAATAACAAAGACTTAGAAGAATTAAAAAATAAACATACAAAGACAAACAACACAATTACTGGAATTAAAAGTACTCTAGAAGGAATCAATAGCAGAATATCTGAAACAGAAGAACGAATCAGTGAGCTGGAAGAAAAAATGTTTAGAATAACTTCTGAAGAGCAGAATAAAGTGAAAATAATAAAAAGAACTGAAGATAGCCTCAGAGACCACTGGGGAAATATCAAATGCACCAACATTCGAATTATAGGAGTCCCAGAAGAAGAAGAGAAAAAGAAAGGGTATGAAAAAATTTTTGAAGAGATTATAATTGAAAATTTCCCCAACATGGGAAAGGAAATAGTCAATCAAGTCCAAGAGGCACAGAGTTCCATACAAGATAAACCCAAGGAGAAACACACCAAGACACATACTAACCAAACTAAAAAAGACTAAACGCAAAGAAAGAATATTAAAAGCAGCAAGGGAGAAGCAACAAGTAACATACAAGGGAATCTTTATACACTTCACAGCTGATCTTTCAGCAGAAACTCGGCAGGCCAGCCAGAAGGGAATGGAAGGATATAGTTAAAGTACAGAAAGGGAAAAATCTGCAACTAACATTACTATACCCAGCAAGGATCTCATTCAAAATTGATGGAGAAAGAAAAGCTTTTCAGACAAGCAAGCGTTAAGAGAATTCAGTACCACGAAACCAGCTTTACAACAAATGTGAAAGGAACTTATATAGTCAAGAAATACAAGAGAAGAAAAAGATCTACAAAACAACAAATGAAACCCAAAACAATTAATAAAATGGCAATAGGAACATATATTTCAATAATTACTTTGAATGTAAATGGGTTAAATGCTTCATCCAAAAGACACAGACTGGCAGAATGGATACAAAAATAAGACCTGTATATATGCTGTCTACAATAAACCCACTTCAGACCTAAAGACATATATAGACTAAAAGAAGAGGATGGAAAAATATATTCCATGCAAATGGGAAGCAAAAGAAAGCTGGAGTAGCAGTCCTCATATCAGACAAAATAGACCTTAAAATAAAGGAGATTACAAGAGATAAGGAAGGACACTACATAATGATTAAGGGATCAATCCAAGAGGAAGACATAACAATTGTAAATATCTATGCACCCAACATAAGAGCACCTCAATCCATAAGGCAAATACTAACATATGTAAAAGGAGAAATTGACAGTAACACAATAATAGCAGGAGGCTTTAATATCCCACTCACACCAATGGACAGATCATCAAAACAGAAAATTAATAAAGAAATACAAGTCTTAAATGATATATTATATGAGATGGATCTCATTGATATCTTCAGGACATTCCACCCAAATGCAAAAGAATACACCTTCTTCTCAAGTGCACATGGAACATTCCCCAAGACAGACCACATCTTGCATCACAAATCAAACCTGAGTAAATTTAAGAAAATTGTAATCATATCAAGCATCTTTTTTGACCACAATGCTATGAGACTAGATATGAATTTCAGGAAAAAGCTGTAAAAATCACAAACAATACATTTCTAAATAACCAACAGGTTACTAAAAAGTAAAAGGGAAAATTAAAAAAATTCCTAGGAACACATGACAATGAAAACACAACAACTCAAAACCTATGGGATGCAGCAAAAGCAGTTCTAAGAGGGAAGCTTATAGGAATACAATCCTACCTCATGAAACAAGAAAAAAACATAGAATAGACAACCTAACTTTATACCTAAAAGAACTGGAAAAATAAGAAGAAAAAACACCAAAATTAGTAGAAAGAAAAAAATCATAAAGATCAGAGCAGAAAGAACTGAAAAAGAAATGAAAGAAACAATAGTAAAGATTCATTAAACTAAAAGCTGGTTCTTTGAAAAGATAAACAAAACTGACAAACCTTTAGCCAGACTCATCAAGCAAAAAAGAGAGAAGAATCAAATCAACAAAATTAGAAAGGAAAAAAGAGGTTACAACAGATAATGCAGAAATGCAAAGGATTATAAGAGACTATCATGAACAGCTATATGTCAATAAAATGGATAATCTGGAAGAAATGGACAGATTCTTAGAAAAATTCAATCTTCCAAGATTGAACCAGGAAGAAATAGAAATTATTAACAACCCAATTACAAGCACTGAAATTGAAGCTGTGATAAAAAATCTCCCCCAAAACTAAAGCTCAGGACCAGATGGCTTTACAGCAGAACTCTATCAAATATTTAGAGAAGAGCTAGTGCCTATGCTTCTAAAACACTTTCAAAAAATTGCAGAGGAAAGAGCACTTCCAAACTCATTCTATGAGGCCACCATCACCCTGATACCAAAACCAAAGACAACACAAAAGAAAACTAGGGCCAATATCACTGATGAACATAGATGTTAAAATCCTCAACCAAATAGAATTCAGCAACACATCAAAAAGCTCATACACCATAATCAAGTTGGGTTTATTTCAGGGATGCAAAGATTCTTTAATATACACAAATAAATCAATGTGATACACCATATTAACAAATTGAAAGATAAAAACCACATGATAACCTCAATAGATGCAGAAAAAGCCTTTGACAAAATTCAGCACTGATTTATGATTAAAACTCTTTAAAAAATGGGCACAGAAGGAATCTAGCTCAACACAGTAAAGGCCATATATGATAAGCCTATAGCAAACATTATTCTCAATGGTTAAAAACTGAAAGCATTTCCCCTAAGATCAGGAACAGACAAGGGTGTCCACTTTCATCACTATTACTCAACATAGTTCTGTAAGTCCTAGCTACAGCAATCATAGAAGAAAAAGAAATAAAAGAAATCTAGATCAAAAAAGAAGAAATAAAGCTCTTGCTGTTTGCAGGTGACATGATACTGTACATAGAAAACCTTAAAATAGTATCAGAAAATTACTAGAGCTAATCAGTGAATTTAGTAAAGTTGTAGAATACAAAATCAATACACAGAAACCACTTGCATTTCGTTATAATAACAATGAAAAAGAGAAATTAAGGAATCAATCCCATTCACCATTGCAAAAGAAAATATCTAGGAATGAACCTACCTAAGGAGACAAAAGAACTGTATATGGAAAATTATAAACACTCATGAAAGAAATGAAAGGTGACATAAACAGATGGAGAGATATTCCATGTTCCTGGATAGGAAGAATCATTATTGTGAAAATGACTATCCTACCAAATGCAATCTACAGATTCAATGTGATCCCTATCAAATTACCAATGGCATTTTTCACAGAACTAGAACAAAAATTTTCACAATTCATATGGAAACACAAAAGACTCCAAATAGCCAAAGTAGTCTTGAAAAAAGAATGGAGCTGGAGGAATCAATCTTCCTGAATTCAGACTCCACTCAAAGCTACAGTCATCAAGACAGTATGGTACTGGCAAAAAATCAGAAATATAGACCAATGAAACAAGATAGAAAGCCCTGAAATAAACCCCATACACCTACGGGTACCTCATTTTAACAAGGGATGCAAGAATATACAATGGGGCAAAGACAATCTCTTCAATAAATCATGCTGGGCAAACTGGACAGCTCCATATAAAAGAATGAAATTAGAATAGTTCCTAATACCATACACAAAGATAAAATCAAAATGGATTAAAGACCTAAATATAATACCAGAAACTATAAAACTCTGAGGAAAATGTAGGCAGAACACTGGATGACATACATAAATCAAAGCAAGATCCTCAATGACCCACCTCCTAGAGTCATGGAAATAGAAACAAAAGTAAACAAGTGGGACTTGATTAAACTTAAAAGCTTTTGCACAGCAAAGGAAACTATAAGAAAGGTGAAAAGATGACCCTCTGAATGGGAGAAAATAATGGCAAATGAAAAAATTGACAAAGGATTAATATCCAAAATATACAAGCAGCTCATACAACTCAATACCAGAAAAACTTACAACCCAATCAAAAAGTGGGAAAAAGACCTAAACAGACATTTGTCCAAAGAAGACATACAGATGGCTAACAAACACTTGATAACATGCTCAACATCATTCACTATTAGAGAAATGAAAATAAAAAACTATAATTAACTATAAGAAAGGTGAAAAGATGACCCTCTGAATGGGAGAAAATAATGGCAAATGAAAAAATTGACAAAGGATTAATATCCAAAATATACAAGCAGCTCATACAACTCAATACCAGAAAAACTTACAACCCAATCAAAAAGTGGGAAAAAGACCTAAACAGACATTTGTCCAAAGAAGACATACAGATGGCTAACAAACACTTGATAACATGCTCAACATCATTCACTATTAGAGAAATGAAAATAAAAAACTATAATTAGATATTAATTCACACCAGTCAGATGGCCATCATCAAAAAGTCTACAAGCAATAAATTCTGGAGAGGGTGAGGAGAGAAGAGAACACTCTTGCACTGTTGATACAGCAAACTATGTAAATTGATACAAACACTATGGAAGGTGGTATGGAGATTCGTTAAAAAACTAGGAAAAGAGGTAGGTCCTAAGATGGCAGAGGAATAGGATGGGATGACCACTTTCTCCCCCACAAATTTATCAAAAGATGATTTGAATGCTGAGCAAATTCCACAAAACAAATTCTGAGCACTGGTGGAGGACACCAGACACCCAGAAAGGCAGACCATTGTCTTTGAAAGGAGATAAAATGACAGACAAAAGAGTTAGGGATGGAGACTCATCCCACGGAGGGAGTCATGAAGGAGAAAAAGTTTCCAAACACCAGGAAACCCTCTCACCAGCAGGAAGACGTGGTTAGCAACTAGGGGCCTGCTCACAGTTTGGTAGAGGATGCCGACACGGGGCCGAGATTGGCCTTGCCTTCTGGCTCTGGCTGTTTCCCGCCTGCCCTCCTGCCTATGGTGGGGAATGGGCTGGTCCACAGCCAGCTAGCTCTCCTCTGGTATTTCCTCAGTCCTTTGTTCTGTGAGTGGGCCCAGGAATGCCTTCAGTTCAGTTCAGTCAGTCAGTCATGTCCGACTCTTTGCGACCCCATGAATCTCAGCACGCCAGGCCTCTCTGTCCATCACCAACTCCCAGAGTTCACCCAGACTCACGTTCATTGAGTCAGTGATGCCATCCAGCCATCTCATCCTCTGTAATCCCCTTCTCATGACCCCGATCCCTCCCAGCATTAAAGTCTTTTCCAACGTGTCAGCTCTTGGCATGAGGTGGCCAAAGTATTGGAGTTTCAGCTTTAGCATCATTCCTTCCAAAGAAATCCCAGGGATTATCTCCTTCAGAATGGACTGGTTGGAGTCCCCCAAAATAGTCTGACACCGTTTCCACTGTTTCCCCATCTATTTCCCATGAAGTGATGGGACCGGATGCCATGATCTTTGTTTTCTGAATGTTGAGCTTTAAGCCAACTTTTTCGCTCTTCTCTTTCACTTTTATCAAAAGGCTTTTTAGCTCCTCTTCACTTTCTGCCATAAGGGTGGTGTCATCTGCATATCTGAGGTTATTGATATTTGTCCCAGCAAACTTGATTCCAGCTTGTGCTTCTTCCAGCCCAGCATTTCTCATGATGTGCTCTGCATAGAAGTTAAATAAGCAGGGTGACAATATACAGCCTTGATGTACTCCTTTTCCTATTTGGAACCAGTCTGTTGTTTCATATCCAGTTCTAACTATTGCTTCCCAACCTGCATATAGGTTTCTCAAGAGGCATGATAGGTGGTGGTCTGGTATTCCCATCTCTCTCAGAATTTTCCACAGTTTATTGTGATCCACACAATCAAAGGCTTTGGCATAGTCAATAAAGCAGAAATAGATGTTTTTCTGGAACTCTCTTGCTTTTTCCATGATCCAGCGGATGTTGGCAGTTTGATCTCTGCTTCCTCTGCCTTTTCTAAAACCAGCTTGAACATCTGAATGTTCATAATTCACGTATGCTGAAGCCTGGCTTGGAAAATTTTAAGC
>SJYC01095417.1:0-24330 GCA_006408675.1 Madoqua kirkii
CAGTCAAAGGCTTTGGCATAGTCAATAAAGCAGAAATAGATGTTTTTCTGGAACTCTCTTGCTTTTTCCCTGATCCAGCAGATGTTGGCAATTTGACCTCTGGTTCCTCTGCCTTTTCTAAAACCAGCTTGAACATCAAGGAGTTCACAATTCACATATTGCTGAAGCCTGGCTTGGAGAATTTTGAGCATTACTTTACTAGCATGTGAGATGAGTGCAATTGTGCGGTAGTTTGAGTGAAGGTTTATTAGCTCACAAACCCAGTGGACCTAACATCTGTTTTTAAAACCTATCCTTAACAACTTCCCAACTCATTTTATGAGGAGGCTCCAGTCCATGGGGTCACCAAGAGTCAGACATGACTGAGCGACTTCACTTTGACTTTTCACTTTCATGCATTGGAGAAGGAAATGGCAACCCACTCCAGTGTTCTTGCCTGGAGAATCCCAGGGACAGAGGAGCCTGGTAGGCTTCAGTCTATGGGGTCTCACAGAGTCGGACATGCCTGATGTGACATAGCAGCAGCATTACCCTGATACCAGATAAGAATACTGCAAGGAAAAAGAACTACAGGTCAATACTCAACAACAAAACAGTAGCAAACCAAACTCAACAGCACATCAGAAGGATCATATACCATGATCAACTGGGGCTTATCCCTGGGGTGCAAGGACAGTTCAATATGTAAAAATCAATAAACATGATACACCACATTGAGTAGAATAAAAATTATATGATCATCTCAAAAGAGAAAAAGCATTTGACAAAATACACCATCTTTTCATGATACAAATATTCAAAGGATTGGGTACAGAAGGAACATATGTAAACGTAATGAAAGCCATATACGACAAGCCCACAGCTAATACACCCACCAGGTAAAGATTGAAAGCGTTCCTTTAAGGTCAGGAACAAGGCACTGATGGCCATCTCACCACTGCTACTCAACATAGTTCTAGAAGTTCTAGCCAGAGCAGTTAGGCAAGACAAAGAAATAAAAGGCATGCAAGTTGGAAAGAAATAAAACTCTGCGGATGATGTGACGTTATGTTTACAAAATCCTAGAACTGTCAGAACTAACCAACAAATTTCAGTGAAGTTGCAGGATACAAAATCAACATACGAAAGTGAGTGATGCACAAAAGGAAATTCAGAATATATCAAAGACCTAAATGTAAAGCCAGACACTTTAACACTCTTAGAGGAAAAGATAGGCAGAACATTCTTTGACACAAATCTCAGCAATATCTTTTTTAATCCACCTCCTGGAATAATGAAAATAAAAACAGAATAAAGATGTGATACATATATACTATGGAATATTATCGGCCACAAAAAGAACAAAATAATGCAATTTGCAGCAACATGGATGGACCTAGAGATTCTCATACTAAGTGAAACTCCTCTGTCTGTGGGATTTCCCAGGCAAGAATACTGGAGTGGGTTGCCATGCCCTTCTCCAGGGGATCCTCCCAACCCAGGGATCAAACCTGTGCCCCTACATTGCAGGTGGATTCTTGACCACCTGAGCCACCATGGAAGCCCCCAAAGTAAGTCAAAGAAAGGTATCATATGATACCATTCATATGTGGAATCTGATTTTTTTAATGTATAAATGAACTTATTTATAAAACAGAAATAGAGACTTTGAAAACAAACTTATGGTTACCAAATGAGAAACAGGGTGTGGGGGGCCGAGGGGGGCAGGGAGAGAGAAATTAGGAGCTTGGGATTAACGTATATACACTACTATATATAAAATAGATAACCAGCAAGGACCTACTATGTAGCACAGGGAACTCAATGTTCTGTAATAGATTCTGTAATAGTATGTAAGAAAGAATCTGAAAAGGAATGAATATATGTATACCTAAATCACTGTACACCTTCAACTCACACTGTAAATCAACTCTATGCCAATAAAAATTTTAATACATTTTTAAAAGTCAACTAACAATTTCAACAACAACAAAAAGAAGTCAGCTGTATTTTTATACACTAACCTTGACCATATGAAATAGAAATAAAACAAACCCATTCACAATAGCACCAAAAATAGTAAAATACTTAGGAATAAATTTAACCAAGGAGGTGGAAAGATCTGTACTCTCAAAACTACAAAACTTAGGTAAAAATTGAAGAAGATACAAAGGTGTGTCCTACACTCTTTGATCAGAAAAAATAATATTGTTAAAATGTCCATACTCCCCAAAGCCATCTATAGATCAGACATAATTCCTATCAAAATTCTAATGGTATTTTTCACAGAAATAGAAGAAACAATCCTAAAATTTGTATGGAGCCACAGTAGATGTTAATAGCCCAAATAAACCTGACATCACACTGCATGATTTCAAGTTACACTACAAAGCTATAGTAACTGGCATAAAAATAGACTGACCAATGGAACAGAATCGAGAGCCCAGAAATAACCCTCAAATATTTGACAAGGGAGCCAAGAATACTCAACGGAGAGAGGGTAGACCTCAGTAAATTATGCTGAGGGTTTCCCTGGTGGCCCAGTGGTTAAAGATTCACCATCACAGGGAAGGCTGGTTTTGATCCCTGCTCTGGAACATCCCACATGCCGTGGAGCAGCTAAGCCTGTGCGCCGCTGCTGCTGGGCTCAGGTGTCACAGCTGCTGAAGTCTGTGCACCTAGAGCCTGTACTCTGAAACAAGAGAAGCCACAGCAGTGAGAAGCCCAACTAGGGAAGAGCCTGCACACAGCAGCAAAGGCCCAGTGCAGCCAGCCTTTATAGAAGTGACATTGGGAAAACTGGATAACCACATACAGAAGAATGGAGAGAGGGTAGACTTCAGTAAATGATGCTGAGGGTTTCCCTGGTGGCCCAGTGGTTAAAGATTCACCATCACAGGGAAGGTTGGTTTTGATCCCTGCTCTGGAACATTCCACATGCCGTGGAGCAGCTAAGCCTGTGCGCCGCTGCTGCTGGGCTCAGGTGTTACAGCTGCTGAAGTCTGTGCACCTAGAGCCTGTACTCTGAAACAAGAGAAGCCACAGCAGTGAGAAGCCCAACTAGGGAAGAGCCTGCACACAGCAGCAAAGGCCCAGTGCAGCCAGCCTTTATAGAAGTGACATTGGGAAAACTGGATAACCACATACAGAAGAATGAAATCGGACCCCTATCTTACACCACTCTCAAAAATTAACTCAAAATGGATTAAAAATTTAAAGAACGGAAACCAGAAAACACCTGAAGAAAACATGGGAAAAGCTTTTTGACGATGATTTTTTTAGATACGATACCAAAAGCGTAAGTAATAAAAAATAAAATAAGGAAGACTACATCAAACTAAAAACCTTCTATAAAGCAAAAGAAACAACAATATGAAAAGGCAACCTGCAGGATAGGAGACGATATCTATAAAATATATTCCTGATAAGACACAGAATAGGAGAGGACACTTGGAGATCACATACCTGGTATCGTCACATACTTAACATCCAAAATATGTGAACAGTTGATGCAACTCAATAGCTAAAGCACAATCTGAGTAAAAAGTGGGCAGGAGAACTGAACAGATATTTCTTCCCAGAGAAGACATACAAATGGCCAAGAAGTACTTGAAAAGACATTCATCATCATTAATCATCAGTAAAAATGCAAATCAGAACCACAGAGAGATCTCACTCACACCTGTTAGCACAGCTATCGTCCAAAAAAAAAAAAAGACAAGACGGTAAGTGGTGGCAAGGAAAAGGGAAAAGGGAGCCTCGCGCACTGTTGGTGGCAGTGTCAGCTAGGACAGCCACTATGGAAACCACTGTGGAGGGCCCACAAAAAATCAAAAATAGAACTACCATATGACCCAGCAGTCTCGCTTCTGGGTTGTATCCAAAGGAACTGAAAACAAGATCTCCCAGAAAGAGTTCAACATATCACATGTGTGAAACCTAAAAGAGCCAGACTCAAGAGAAACAGAGTAGCAGGGACCCCCCCAGACATCCCACCTGGCTGCGGGCAGAGGTTGCTCAAAGGGGCACAGACTTAGAGCTGCCAGATGGAGAGTCTGGGGATCTGACGTGCAGCACTGTATTATATACTTGAAAGTTGCTAGGAGAGTAAATGTTCTCACCACAAGGGATAGAGAGGTCTAACCTCTACTTTGCTTCCTCTTACCCGGGTTACCTAGGACAGACTGCCAGTAAAGGCAGTTCAGCTGCTCTGGGCCGTGCTGCAAGGGAAAGCTGCACCGAATGGTTCATTTTTCAGCTGGTCACTTTGATGCCATGCACACATGGCATGCATTTCTGTACATCCTGCACATTTGAGCCCCACTTCTGCATAGTAGAAATACTCTTTCCTATGCCTCCATCCTTTCTAGGGAAATGGATAAACAGAAACATGGGAACTTTCGAAAGGCCTTGAAATAAAGCTGAGTAATGTGAGTTGCTTTGTCTTGAGATCAAAATGTTTTCAATGCCTTGGTTCATTTTTCTATTGCAGACCTCACATTCCAGTCAGCAAATTAGTGGTTTCAGAATCCTATGACACCTATATCAGTAGAAGTTTCCAAGTAACAAAGGAAATCATAAGTGAATGTAAAAGTAAAGGTAGGTGTTACCTTGGACTCCATATTTAAATCTGTGATCATTTCTCCATCACGGTTAGTCAGCTATTCAGGATGGCTCAGCATGCTTTCTCAAATTCATTTAATAGGAAAGGAAAATATGTCTAGACCCTCTAGTAGATACTTCCATGTAAAATTTGTCATATTCTGAGTACTTCAAATGCTGGATATTCCATGGAAATACATCAGACTTAGTTGCTCTTCGAAATAACAGAATTTTGTATCTCAGCTATATATCTGGCACTCTCAGAAGGAGGTTCCCTATTATAATTTCCATAAATTCTTTAACATAACGCAGTTTTGCCTGTAATTTGATCCAGGAGCATGAACACACCTACCATCATTGCTGCCACCAAGAGCAGTGTTCTATACAACTCAAGTCTGCCACTGAATTTTATAGTCCTTGAACTCAGTATTTAATGATATGTAAGACTACAATATTTTTAGTAAAGAGGGCAGGTTACAAAAGAGTCTGCCCATTTCCAGCCCCCCACTAAAAAAAAGTTAAAAATATTCATCTTCATAGAGCAAAGGCTGGATTTACATATACCAGAACATTAACGGTGGGGAGCCCTGGTTAACAGTATTGTGGATGGTCCCCACATTTCAGTTACCACTTATAAGCCACTCACTCCATTACCACCCCTGTAGGACCACCCATTCCCCCTGTAAAGAAACCCAGCATGTTCTATCAACCACAAAGCCTCATGTGCTCACAGTTCTACAAGTGGCACCATCGAAAACTGCATTAGAGGTGACAGCAGAGAGCCCTGCAGACTTAGGATGGTACTGTGTCTTGATTGAGGTGGTGGTTACAAAATGCTGCACGTGTGATCGACTTGGGTAACCTGGTAAAAGCTAAATAAAGCTATGTGGACTGTTCCAGTGCTCATTTCTTAGTTGTGATAGTATACTCTAGTTAGGCAAGATGTTGCTATGGGAAGAAGTGGGGTGAAGAATACTTGGGACCTCCCTGGAGTGTACCAGTGTACATACGTACATACTGCATAATATGTATACAGTGTATATAAAATATACATGCACATATATAATATGTAAAATATATATTTGTAACCTGTGCATCAAATTACTTTAAACGTGTTTGTTTTTTAATGACATCAGCCTGCCTTAACAATACAAAGCATCAAAAAATTGCTTGGCCAGATTGTCTTATTTCTTGAGAATATTTGCCTCTCCCTGGAAAACTTGACTTTAGTACTTAAAAGGTTTACATGTATCTTTATAGAAACAGATTTTCCAGTCCTTGTTTTTTTTGCCCCCAGGAAATAACATCCTGATTGTGGCTCACGCATCTTCCTTGGAAGCATGTACCTGCCAACTACAAGGCCTATCGCCTCAGAATTCCAAGGACTTTGTACAGATGGTCCGAAAGGTAATCCCCACTTGCATTTCAGGGGCCTGTGGTGCTGTACAGTTTCAGAATGGTGCATTGCTGACTGATAGCAAAGTTCTTTGGAGCTGGGAAGGTGATACATTGATTGGTTCACTCAACCGAGATGTATTGAGTGGCACTTTATCAGGCCTTGGGTAAGAGAAAAAGATGTGTTTGAGCTAGATCTAGCTTCTGAGAGCTAAAATTTAGTAAGGAGCTCAGAATTATAAGCAAATTGTCTGGATTTCCCTATGGGACGGTGGATTGGACAAAGAAGAGGTATGTGGGCCAAATCAGACAGCTCAGCTGGAAGGGAGGTCCTGGCGGGTAGGCCAGAGGAAGCAGTGAGTCAAAATGAGGAGGCTGAAAGGCAAACCTGGGAATAAGGCAGCAAGACAGAAAATCCACCAGGCTGACTAGCACATCTGGGTTCCTCCTCCTCCTGCCTGTGGAAGGTTTTCCATCAGCCATCCTCCCACACATGCTTCCCTCCAGCCTGAGTTACATGCTTCCTGTATCTGTCCCCAGAGAAACCGGTTCAAACTTGATTGAAATTCTTTTCTCATTTTTAAAAGGCTTGTTCATGTGTCATTCCTTCCTGTTAGTCTATAAACTGTTTGAGGGCAGAGACTTTTGTCTTATTCATAAATGCAGCTCTGGACAGACACACACACACAAATAAGTTTTGAAATGCCATGCCTACTGAAGGTAGGAAGGGCAGAGCTTCAGTTTTGAACATTAGATACACATGTCAAAAAAAAAATGATAAGACATAAAGCAGGATGAAACATTTTTAAAACTCGAATAATCTTTCCCATTGTCCAAGTATAATTTCAGAAACTTCTGAGCTGCATTTTCTGCCTGACTTGCAATCGGGAATGAACTCTTAGCACCTTAGCTTAATGCGTGATTGCTTTTGTCTCCCACACTATTAAGAAAGCATCTATAAACAGTTACTTATCTGTACTAGGAGAGCCCACCATTTAACAAATCCCTTCCAAAGACTCCTCTTGCATTGTAAATACTCTTCCTTCTAACTGATCAGTTGTATCCATTTCATTGTCTTTAGTGATATTTTGGAGAGGATGCTGGCCTGCAAAGCCACTATTCATTCCTTTGAATTTTCCTTCTTCCAGGTAAAAAGTAAAGCACTCAATCTCTGTTTTCTGTTTTCCCTTTCTTTTCTATCTTCCTTCAGATCCCCTACTTGGGATTTTGTTCTTGTGAAGAATTAGGAGAAACTGGAATCTGGCAGCTGACAGACCCGCCAATCCTCCCTCTGACCCATGGACCAACTGGGGGCTTCAACTGGAGAGAGACCCTGCTACAGGAGTAACCAGGCGAGCAAACGAGAAGAAAAAGCTTGAGGAAGGCGTGGGGAGAAGAGTCTGTATGTATGTTTAGTACCAGTGGGAAGTCTGCACCACATCCTAAGTAGACAAAGAATAATTCTGGCTTTAAAGTTCTTAGGATGAGACTGTGTGAAGAAGAGAAAGACTTGATTCAGGGATAAAATTCATTCTCTCTGGACCCTTTTGAGAATTGTCTTCCTACATCAGGGCACCTGCTACCGCGGAGGGTGTTTTCTCACTTCCGTATATGCTGACTAAGGAGCCTGGGTCCTGCCAGCCCACCCTCAGGAAGGATGCAGGAAGGTCCAGCTGGAGGGACTCCAAGCTGCCAGGATGGGGATAGATTTTCTTCTAGACTCCGTGCTCCAGTGAAAGCCAAGCTGCAGGATTCCTTCAAGGTTACTAGAAAACATGTGGCTTCCCATCAATTTCAATGCTCAGTGCGACCCACACACTAGTGCTGCTGGCTCCAGACACCTGCCCGGGGACCCTAACCTTTACGCTGGTACCACCCCATCACATGTTCTCTACAGCTGACTGCAGCTTCTTGCTACGGTCCTACCCTCTTGCTTCTGTCTGTGAAATGGAGAGATAAAGCATTTTTGCTCTCCAAAGCACTTTTCGATACTCAGGAGGAAGATAAGATGCACGTGTGAAGCATTCAATTGTAGGCGCAACAAACTTGCAAAACATCAAGTGACTTGGAGTGACTCGTGTTGTAGCCTAACAAGCCACAGCACTTCTGAATCATTTGTGATTTGCTCACCTTTACCCCAAGAGTCTAGACCATGTTAACCGTTAAGGATGTTGACATTTTCAAAAGATGTATGGCAGATACATCCTTTGAGTCAGCAAGAAGCTCATTCTTGTGCAATATGGACATCTTTCCCAACCATACCAAGGGTCAGGTCATCATACACTTGCAGTACTTGTCAACCAGAACAGAACATCCACAGACGCTTCCACCACAGCCAGGGGTGTACTGTGAAGTCAGGGAACAAACTCAAATGATGACAGTCACGACCGCACTGCTGCCTGTGCTGTTGTGTTGGTTGGTTGGTTTTGCTGTGATAGTTTAAAATAGGTAGGTAGGGCTACTTGAGGAAAGTTGGGAGAGCCACATCCTGTGGTAGCTCATCACACCTGCTTCCTGAATTTAGAGGGAGTTTATTTAAAAGAAAAATAAACGACAATCAAACCAAAACATCAGTTATTGATGTCTAGTTAATTGTGTGACCAGCTGACTGTCGATGGTAGCAGACAGTAGTCTGGTATGGTGTAGTTCACGCTGTAGGATATACCTGCAAAATGAAATCCCAGCCATTTGAAGAGAACATTCATGTAAAACAGATCAGTGTATATTGTAGCATTAAATAAGCTTCAAAACCCTAATGCAGAAAACACATGGTACATAAAAACAGATCTGTGCTCCTATTTGAAACCAGAACTGGATGATCCTTGAAAATGGGGAGATGAAAGGATGCTGGCTACATTTGTTAATTAGCAAGAGGATCACTGTTGGGTTTAAGTCACTTAGAGAATGATATCATGAATTTTACATTTTAAGAAACAAATCTTTGATTTCTTCCAGCACTGCACTGATCCATCTTCTGGATCTAGATGTGCTGACATGATTGATTCAAAGTTTTCAGCTCAAAATGGGGGAAGTACATTAAAGGTGTTAAAAGTCAGTCATTCTTTCATTTGTAATGAGGTAAATCCACTGTCACCAGATCTATAATGTTTATTAATTCTCCACAAATTCCCATGGACTTTCAGTGCTCAGAATGATGCTTGAACATCTCATATCTGATTTCCTTGAAAAGTGTAGCAGTGTGTGCTGGGCAGGATCTGTACTTGTACAGAAGAAAGTTCAGAACTTATCCTCTCTCCCTCTCCATGGACTTAGGCCTTTGATGACCTGACAGGTTGGTTTAGGTGGGCTGCAGTCCTATGTGTGAGCAAAGGAAGGCAGAAATCTGAAATAATTTTCTGAGTAATTTTAGGTGGAAAACCTTGAGTGAAAGAGTTAATTCCTCTGACAACCCAGATTGTTGATCCGAATGGCCTGAATGATCTCAATTCACGTGAAATTCTCCTTTTCCACATATACCTACTTGAAAAACTAAACTCGGATGACACCATTTGAGAAATTCTTTGGAAATTACATTGCATCTATACGAAAGAGAAAAGACAACTGTATTATGTGATTTCATATCCATTTAAAATTCTCAGTTGCTATCTATCACAACTCAGAGTTCAAGCTGGTTCTTTTTGATCTGAGGCTGATGCTTCTTAACAAATATTTTGGGGGGTTAGGAGAAAGGAGGAAGAAGAGATGGAAGGGAATGCCAGACAGAAGCAGCAAATGGTTGCTTGTAAGAGGAATTTTTTTTTTTTAATGTAGAAAGTTATCTGAAATAGACAGATGAAATTAAAGGATTTACTCTGGGCTTGAAAGTCTGAAACAGTCGGCTTCTTTCACACGTATGCCACATCATCCCGCTGACAACCCAGTATTATTCACAGATAGACTTTGGTTTCAGTGATTTTAAAATGCCACGTTGATTCCTCTGTGGACTAGAATAATTGGCACATTTTAATGCACAAGCTGGGGTTTCATTTTCCCAGGCTCCTTCTCTCTGACTGCAGTGGTAGCTAGGAGCACATTCCTTCACCCTAGCAAGGAGTTCAGAATACGGTGTTTTCCATTACATTTAGATTCATAGAATCTGAATGGCTGATTAAATGGCCATCTGATGGCTGAAAGAGGAGTATTTTTCACCCTGTACTGAAAGGCTTGGAGGAGTTTCTAGTTTTTATTTTCATTATACTTTAACCAAAGAATTATTTTAAAGTAACCTTATATTTGAAAGATGATTTTGCAAAAAAATAAAATAAAAATAAAAAATATCTTCTGGAGCGATGTCAGTTTGGTAAATCACTGTTGATAATTTTCTTGCATTTTAGGCTGATGTGGTCGTTTTCCTGTCAGTAGAATCTGAAATGCATATAGATTGTCATCCAGTTGTGCTTAGTATTATCATAAATGTATCTTTTCCACTCAACTAGCTGTGTTCATAATAAACCAAGTCTCTTATTTCAGTCACCTGCTGTCATCGGGACTAATTGAAAAACCACAGTCAGAGAAGTTCCTATTTCGTTGCCTTTGTAGAAAGGCGGCCCTGTGTGATCAACGGGGAGGCATTTCACGTAACCTAGGCACTCGGCAACTCCAGTGTTTAATTTGAAAGCAGTGATGAATCGCTCTTTTGAATGTACTCTTAAGTCACGCGTGTGTCAGAATACAGATGAACCGCCTTTAATTTTCACAGGCACAGCCACAACTGTGCTGTGTCTGCACCAACTCCTCAGATAATGCGGCTCAGGATTATTTGCATTTAAATTGTAGTCCTGCATGCGTGTGAACACTGAGAGGTGCCGGTGGGGCTGCCTCCCCAGGAGGGATGTGATCTGCAGAGGAGGGTGGGGAAAGAGCAATTTAATGTCTGTACTACTTAGCTTAATGTTCCCTTTAGAAAGGTGATGCAGGATATTTTGTTAGTGATGGCAGATGCTTTTCATGTTTAAACTTAGGATTAAAATTGGATCTGCCTCTTTAATACATCAACATACTGAAATTTCCGAGGGAAGTGACTGGCTATAACAAAACTTTAAGGGAAGGGAGGAAAAACCTCTGTGCAGAAGAAATAATACGAGTTTTAAATACATATATTTTGTTCAGTGTATGTAGGTTTAAAATTATGATGATGGATAGACAATATGTAATCAGTCTTACAATGGTTTTATACCGAACCATTTAGCTGCCGTTACACAGAAATTTGAATTTTACAACTGCTCAATTCTTCTTGGACTCTGTACAGGATACATATATATATATATACACACATATACATATATGTATGTATGTATAATGGGAAACATGTACTGGTTCTTCCTTTGGTTACCACCCAAGATGGGAACAGCCCCCTGAAGCATTTTGGTTATGCATAGACCATTCTAAACCTGCTGTTAGGGGAGGTGTACTGGTTTCTTTCTCCTTTATAAAGCTATTGTATCATTAATTTTCTGTGTGATTCAGGTGTATTTATTTGTGACAAGGCTTTGTAATTATAAAAAAGGGAACCCGCACCTGACTGTATTGCCAACTCCCTTGTAAACTACCTGTGGTGTCTCGTTTCCTGGTCGCGTGCTCTTCCTCTCCTCGACACAGCTCTGGCACCGTTGTAATTAGTTCATCCACTCTATTTAAGCATCTCCATTTAAGTGGTTCCCAGATGATTTAATAAAGAGAAACTGTGTCCTCAGTCGATCCAGAGCAGTCTTATATTACACTGAGTGGTCTCTGTTCCTACCATATCTTCAGATGTTACTATGGTCATTATTATTTCGTCAGTGTCCACTAACAACTTATTGACCAAAGACGCATTAATAATAATATGTCTCGTTGCCCAGATGTTAATGACCAGAGACGTTTCAACATTCACTTACATAACAAATCGCCAACCGCAGGTGTTAGTTTCTACAAAAATCTCCCCTGGTCAACAGTGTCTTAGTGAGACTCCTCCCTCCAAGGACCAGAGGGGCACTTGCTGCTGATGGAAACGAAGAGGATGCTCCAGCAGCATTGTGGTCCTCTGGTCCCTTCTGGTTGGGCATCTCTCTGAGACATCCTAGCTAACTAAAGAGGTGAAATGCCATCCAGGAGTGAAAGAGTTGAGCTCGAAAACGCTTCCTCTGCCCCACATGCGAGCCTTCATCCCTCACCACCACCCATCTGGAGGAGGAGTACCAGGAATAATGCAAAGAGAAAGAATTTGGGTAAGAGGGCAATTCCAGTTCAAACTGGGTTCCACACTATTAAAAGCCACAGACCCCATTTCTGAAGTCTGATCATCATATCAATCATAATTGAGTTTCTCTGCTCAGACGCTCAGTCGTGTCCAACTCTTTGTGACCTCATGGACTGTAGCCCGCCAGATTTTCCCTGTCCATGGGATTTCCCAGGCAAGAACACTGGAGTGGGTTGCCATTTCCTCCTCTAGGGGATCTTCCCAACCCAGGGATTGAACCCACATCTCTCAACATCTCCTGCATTGGCAAGTGGATTATTTTATCACTAGCGCCACCTGGAAAATAATGACATGTTGAGCTAATAGGTGTAAAATAAGCCATATTTGCAAACTCATTCGCAGAACATGAACAGTTTCTCTGGCACCACTGGGACTACCCCGGCAGGGTAGGGGACTTAACAGCTAGTGTTCATATGTGACAGAAGACTGAGTTACGGTTCACCTTGTGGCTGGTTCTTGGCTGTTCTCTGCCTCAGAGGTTGCCAAGCTCACTTTGCCCTTTTGTGATATGTGTGAAGGCTGCCTGTACATCCACAGAAAATCATCGTGCTTTGGATTTAAGCTGAAGTCAGCAAAAAGGCCTTTTTTTTTAAGTTGTTTGAGGACCAAAAAGCCATCTTCCTTTGGAAGAAACAGAATACATCATTTTGCCAAAATAAACATGTAAAGCCCAGATGGCTTGCTCCTGGCCACGAAAGGATGCCAAGATTTATGTAGCCTGCTGGTTGTCATTGTATTGATGGAACAATCTGGAAAGTGTATGTATCAGTGGAGAGGAACTTGATATTGTACCACAGAAGAAAGCCAAATCCCAGAGTCAGATAGAGCCATGTTCTGATCCTGCCTCAGCTGCTTTTTAGTTTTTTAGGTCCCTTAAACTCATTTCACCTATAAAATTGGGCATATAATAATTCTTTATAGCATATAAGCATATAGCATGCTTATGTATGCATGGACTACTAACTCCAGTATTCTTGGGCTTTCCCTTGTGGCTCAGCTGGTAAAGAATCTGCCTGCAATATGGAAGACCTAGGTTTGATCTCTGGGTTGGGAAGATCCCCTGGAGGTGGGAAAGGTTACCTACTCCAGTATTCTGGCCTGGAGAATTCCATGCACTGTACAGTCCATGGAGTCGCCAAGAGTCGGACACAAGTGAGCAACTTTCACTTCACTATGCATGCATGCACGCTAAATCACCTAAGTCATAACCAACTCTTTGCAAGTCCATGGACTAGCCTGCTGGGTTCCTCTGTCCGTGGGATTCTCCAGGCAAGAATACTGGAGTGGGTTGCCATTTCCTCCAGGGGATCTTCCTGACCCAGGGACTGAACCCACGTCTTTTAAGTCTCCTGCACTGGCAGGCAGGTTCTTTACCACTAGCGCCACCTGAGTGTCAAATGGGATAATATAAAATTCCTAATACTGCATGCTAATAACGAAATCACTTCTGCTAAGGCCAAGGTAAAATCACAGATCTAGCCATTCCTCCTGTCTATGGGGAACATGAGGGACAAGGAATAAAAATGGCTTCCTTCATACTGATGTCATTTTCCTATTTGCCCCATAATTTAGCTCCTGTAGTAAAAAGAGTAAAAAGTGGGGCTGCTGCTTGAATTCCGTGATTTGTCCAAGAGGCTGCTCTAATGATTTCCATTTGTATAACCATTTATAATTTTAAAAGCACATTCTCATTTGATCTGCAAAATGATTTTACAAGGTAAGTGAGATCAGGTAGTATTAACTTGTATGAGAAAAGATACTGATGGACCTAGAGATTGTCATACTGAATGAAGTACGTCAGAGAAGAACATCATGTGGCATCTGTTACATGCAGAATCTAAAAAGAAATAAAAATGAGCTTACATATAAAACAGAGACTTTCAGAATAAACTTATGCTTGGTCAGGGGAAGGATGGGGGAAGAGATAAGGAGTTTAGGATGGACATGTACACACTATTCACAAATGGATAACCAACAAGGACCTACTGTCTAGTACAGGGAACGCTGCTCAATGTTATGTGATAGCCTGGATGGGAGGGGAGTTTGGGGGAGAATGGATACAAGTATATGCATGGCTGAGTCCCTTCACTGTTCACCTGAAACTGTCACAACACTGTTAATCGGCTATACTCCAATATAAAATAAGTAAGGTGAAAAGACAGCCTTCTGAATGGGAGAAAACAATAGCAAATGAAACAACTGACAAACAACTAATCTCAAAGATATACAAGCAACTTATGCAGCTCAACTCCAGAAAAATAAACGATCAATCAAAAAAAGGGACGAGGAACTAAATAGGCATTTCTCCAAAGAAGACATACGGATAGCTAACAAACACATGAAAAGATGCTCAACATCACTCATTATCAGAGAAATGCAAATCAAGACCACAATGAGGTACTACTTCACACCAGTCAGAATGGCTACGATCCAAAAGTCTACAAGCAATAAATGCTGGAGAGGGTGTGGAGAAAAGGGAACCCTCTTACACTGTTGGTGGGAATGCAAACTAGTACAGCCATTATGGAAAACAGTGTGGAGATTCCTTGGAGAATTGCAAATAGAATGGCTGCGATCCAAAAGTCTACAAGCGATAAATGCTGGAGAGGATGTGGATAAAAGAGAACCCTCTTACACTGTTGATGGGAATGCAAACTAGTACAGCCATTATGGAAAACAGTGTGGAGATTCCTTAAAGAATTGCAAATAGAACTGCCTTATGACCCAGCAATCCCACTGCTGGGCATACACACCGAGGAAACCAGAATTGAAAGAGACACATGTACCCCAATGTTCATTGCAGCATTGTTTATAATTGCCAGGACATAGAAACAACTTAGATGTCCATCAGCAGATGAATGGATAAGAAATCAGTGGTACATATACACAATGGAGTATTACTCAGCCCTTAAAAAGAATAAATTTGACTCAGTTCTAATGAGATGGATGAAACTGGAGCCGATTATACAGAGTGAAATAAGCCAGAAAGAAAAACACCAATACAGTATACTGACACATATATATGGAATTTAGAAAGATAGTAATGATGACCCTGTATGTGAGACAACAAAAGAGACACAGAGGTATAGAACAGACTTTTGGCCTCTGAGGGAGAGGGAGAGGGTGGGATAATGTGGGAGAATGGCACTGAAACATGTATACTATCATATAAGAAATGAAGTGCCAGTCTGTGTTCACAGGATACAGGATGCTTGGGGCTGGTGTACGGGATGATCCGGGGAGATGGTGTGGGGTGAGAGGTAGGAGGGGGCTTCAGCATTGGGAGATCGTATACACCTGTGGCTGATTTATGTCAATGTATGGCAAAACCAATACAGTATTGTAAAGTAGAATAAAGTATTTTAAAAAAATGCATAAAAATGTAAAAAAAAGAAAGAAAGAAAAGGTCAGTTTTTATTCCAATCCCAAAGAAAGGCAATGCCAAAGAATGCTCAAACTACTGCACAATTGCATTCATCTCACACACTAGTAAACTACTGCACAACTGCACTCATTTCACATGCTACTAAAGTAATGCTCAATGACAAAGAATGCTCAAACTACTGCACAATTGCACTCATCTCACATGCTAGTAAAGTAAATTCTCCAAGCCAGGCTTCAACAATATGTGAAATTCGAACTTCTAGATGTTCAAGCTGTTTTTAGAAAAGGCAGAGGAACCAGAGATGAAATTGCCACCATATACTGGATCATCAAAAAACAAGAGAGTTCCAGAAAAACATCTACTTCTACTTCATTGACTATGTTAAAGCCTTTGACTGTGTGGATCACAATAAACTGAAAAATTCTTCAAGAGATGGGAATACCAGACCACCTTTACCTACCTCCTGAGAAATCTGTATGCAGGTCAAGAAGCAATAGCTAGAATCAGACATGGAACAATAGATTTGTTTCAAATTGAGAAAGGAGTGCATCAAGACTGTATACTGTCACCTTGTTTATTTAACTTATATGCAGAGTACATCATGTGAAATATCAGACTGAGTGAAGCACAAGCTGGAATCAAGATTGCCAGGAGAAATAGCAATAATCTCAGATATGCAGATATGGCAGAAAGCAAAGAGGAACTAAAGGGTCTCTTGATGAAAGTGAAAGAAGAGAGTGAAAAAACTGGCTTAAAACTCAGCATTTAAAAAATGAAGATCTTGGCATCCGGTCCCATCACTTCATGGCAAATAGATGGGGAAACAATGGAAGTAGTGACAGACTTTAGTTTCTTGGGCTCCAAAATCACTGCAGATGGTGACTGCCACCATGAAATTAGAAGATGCTTGCTCCTTGTAAGGAAAGCTGTGAGAAAACTAGACAGTATATTAAAAAGCAGAGACATTACTTTGCCAATAAAGGTCCATCTAGTCAAAGCTGTGGTTTGTTCAGTGGTCATGTATGGATGTGGGAGTTCAACCATAAAGAAAGCTGAGGGCTGAGAAACTGATGTTTTTGAACTGTGATGTTGGAGAAGACTGTTGAGAGTCCCTTGGACTGCAAGGAGATCCAACCAGTCCATCCTAAAGGAAATCAGTCCTGAATATTCATTGGAAGGACTGATGCTGAAGCTGAAACTCCAATACTTTTGCCACCTGATGCCAAGAACTGACTCACTGGAAAAGACCCTGATGCTGGGAAAGATTGAAGGCAGGAGGAGAAGGGGATGACTGAGGATGAGAGAGTTGGATGGTATCACCAACTCTATGGACATAAATTTGGGTAGGCTCTGGGAGTTGGTGATGGACAGGGAAGCCTTGGCATGCTGCAGTCCCTGGGATAACAAAGGGTCAGATGTGACTGAGCAACTGAATGAACTGAATAATGAGAAAAATCATCTTTCTGGACATGCTACTATCCTGTATAGGAACTTCATTGATTTCCCACTGTCCTTTAAGATATTATTCATTATTTTTAAAAATACTTTGCAAAAATTACCGTTATTACGTGTAACAATAAATCCAACAGATGCCTGTGTATATTGATCACATGATTAGTATTCACTGAACTTAGTGTGGACCTATAACAGGAACTCTTCCCTGTTGGACACCAGTCATAAAATTCAACGTTCTTGACTTCCCTGTGAGGCCTTGCATGCCTGACCCTTGTTTACCACTGTAGAATCATTTTTGCTAATAGTCTTCTAGTTATCTATCCTTCAACACATTCATCCAAGAAATATTTACTGGGCAACTACTACGTGTTGGGCACTATGATGATACTGAGTGAACCAAGAGATGATAGATGTGGCTATTGCCTCATGGTGCTAACTGTGCATTTGAAACCTCCCAGCCTGTCTTGAATTTTCCATGTATTTTGCCTCAGGACCTTTAAATATGCTAGTCCCTCTCTTAGGAATGGCCTTCTTCTTCCCTCCCCTGCTCTGCCCCTCTGCCTAGCCCTATCTCCTAGTCATCCTTCAAGACTTATTTTACAGAACACTCCCTCACAGTCATCCTGTTCCGTACTCCCCAGGTTCCTGCACTTCTTTTCACGGCACTTTCAGGGCTTACCTTCTTAGGATCTGTCTTCCCCTTTGGACTGTCATGTCCATGAAGGCAGAGTCTGTATGTACTCGTGACTTTCTACCAAGCCCTTAGTCCAGTGCCTGGCTCATATTAGGGCCTCTTTAAATATTTATTGAAAATTAAGTAGTGGAATTGGAAATATGAATTCAACTTTTAAAAGATATTTTTTAATCAGTTCTATTTATTTTTGGTTGTGCTGGGTCTTCATTGCTGGAGGCTTTTCTCTAGTTGCGAGCTGGGGCTACTCTTGTTGTGGTGCACAGTCTTCTCGCTACAGGGGCTTCTCTTGTTGAAGATCGCGAGTTCCAGGGCACTGGTGCTTCAGTAGCTGCAGCATGTGGGCTCAGTAGTTGCAGCTCCTGGGCTCTAGAGTGCAGGCTCTGTAGCTGCAGCACCCAGGCTCCACTGCTCCGCAGCATGTGGGATCTTCCCCGACCAGGGATCGAACCTGTGTCTCCAACATTGGTGGCGTATTCTTTAACACTGAGCCATCAGGGAAGCCTGTCAACTCAATTTTGAACCACCTCGAGGCCACTTGAATATATATTTAAAACAATCAAAATAGAACCATCAACATAGGGGGTTACATGATAAGTTTTAGTTTGATAGGTGAGAAGAGGAAAAAATATATTATCAGTTTCAAGCTGAGACGCACAGATGTTGATATTTAATATTATAAATATTTTATTCTTTGAAATAAGTGCTATAATTGTCTAGCATCATTATTTTCATTGCAAGTTAAAATACTGACCAACACTTGTACAGTAGTTTTTGTGTTTTGACACAGTAGATCATACTCTTCCTCTGTTGATTTTAAAGTTGTCTTTTCCTTTGGTCTATCCTTTGTATTAAAGGTGGGCTGCCTTTGTGCATCATGGATTAGCTCAGAGAATTATATTTAAGAACTAGTTGTAGATTCCATTCCAAGTGGTGAACTCGCCTAGCACACTAGGCAGAGTCTACTGTTTTGCAAATATGGGTCCAATTATAATCCCAAGAAAGAAGCTTACTAATGTCATTTTATTTTTAAATATAGCACATTTTTATCAATGTTCAAAGCAATCTTTAACTGTTGTCCTTTCTTTGTTCTAGATGCATTTTTTCTTGAATTATGTATACTCTAATTCATTATGCAATTGTATATTTCTTGTAATTGCCTCTGCATTTATATCAGCATAATCTTCTTATGTGTAATCACAGAAAAGTGTGAGAAATAGCCAAAAAATGAAAGCTTACCTTTAAAATGCTCCACAAAAGATAAAGAACCACAATTTTAGGTTTTCTAGTTGTTGAATTTTACCTTTTCTATTTTTAGCAACATCTCTGCAAATTCTTGGATGAAAGGGCTATAAAATGTGAAGTATTATTACCACAACCTATAGCAACAAACTACCTCAACACAGGTATAATCAAAAGGGAAATTTTTATAAGCACATTCATATTCAAAGATCTTGTGATATAAGCCAACCCCTGTGGGGGTATTATTTTCAAACATAACAGGTTGACATTATATAATTACACACTGCTGGATATTGAAATATCAAAAAAAGAAAAAGTGCTTATAGTAGTACTCACAGCACACTATTATGAGTATTCACATTTATCCACACATCTTTAGAGAATTGTGGTTACATATTACAGACTTTAGCAAAGATTTAGTGATTTATTTAATATCAATATTAGGTTTTGACATTAATGTCTTAGCAAGCAAAGGGAGGTGTGGTCCCAAGACTCACTTCCACTCAACAATGGGGCTCCAGGGTGAACCTCTTCTCCATTGTTCTGCATTCAGTTTGTTAAACAGACATTTCACATATGTATATGTATATATATATAAATATTCAAAATCCCATTCAATTACCTTTATAATTTGTACTCCCAAGACTATTTAACTTTTCCCTTTATTGTTGTTTCTACTTTTGATGATGACATTTTTATTTTCTAAGATAGTTTCTTTTTTTTAAGTGTTCCACTTTGCCATCCACTTCTCCTTTATGCATCTTCTATAGAAATGGTATTGAAATAGAAATTTCTGTAGAAATAATAGAAATGATGGGAATTAATCAGCATTTCTGATTTCTTTCTATTTTCTACTATTTTCAGTGCTACATTCCTTTCAGTTCATCTCTGGATTATAACCAATTTTTACCTTTCTCCTTTCAAATGCCAGGTTTCTAAGCTTTCCATTCTCTTCGCTTAACATGAGGTCTCACATGTGCGTGGTGCACTGTGAGATTTGACAATAGAAATTCACAACTTATGCCCCAAATGCTGTCATTCTTGGAACATTACTTACATCGTCTCTCTTCAGCTTGGTCAGCTTGGTAATCTTACGTCATCTCTTCTTCCTACTAGGTTATGTGGTACAGTCTATTGGGTGTTCTTAAATACCTCTCCTTTCTAGACTTCTTTTCTAAAATGGGATGCATATAGCTATAGGGTGTATCATTTCATATTTAATATTCTTAGCAGTTTTTTCCTAAAGAAACTTACCTATGGGAGAGTGAGATTGAAGTAAAGGGGAAAAACAGAGAACTAGACTATGAAACAGAAACATACATATATTTTTGGAGGAGCATTAAGATGATATATGAGAACAGTCATGATTAAGAGTAAATACTAGCAAAGCAGCAAGTATTTTAGGTAATAGTAGTATGGGGAACTACTCCCTCCATTGTTGACAAATCACTCAGTCAGCCAACGAACCATGCAATAATAGAATAAGCTGTCCCAGTTAACACACTTGGATTTAAGTGGGTACATACTCAATAAAGACAGTTCCAGATAAACATTTATTTTTGTTTATTGATTATGCCAAAGCCTTTTACTGTGTAGATCACAACAAACTGTGGAAAATTCTTCAAGACTTGGGAATACCAGATCACCTTACTTGCCTCCTGAGAAATCAAGAAGCAACAGTTAGAACTAGACATGGAACAATGGACTGGTTCCAAATCAACAAAGAACTATGTCAAGGCTGTATCTTGTCACCCTGCTTATTTAACTTCTATGCAGAGTACTTCATGAGAAATGCTGGGCTGGATGAAGCACAAGCTGGAATCAAGATTGCTGGGAGAAATATCAATAACCTCAGATACGCAGATGACACCACCCTTATGGCAGAAAGTGAAGAAGAACTAAAGAGCCTCTTGATGAAAGTGAAAGAGGAGAGTAAAAAAGTTGGCTTAAAGCTCAACATTTAGAAAACAAAGATCATGGCATCTGGTCCCATCACTTCATAGCAAATAGATGGGGAAACAATGGATGCAGTGAGAGAATTTATTTTTTTGGGCTCCAAAATCACTGCAGATGGTGATTGCAGCCATGAAATTAAAAGACGCTTACTCCTTGGAAGAAAAGTTATGACCAACCTAGACAGCATATTAAAAAACAGAAACATTACTTTGCTCACAAAGGTCCATCTAGTCAAGGCTATGGTTTGTTCAGTAGTCATGTATGGATGTGAGAGCTGGACAATGAAGAAATCTGAGCACTGAAGAATTGATGCTTTGAATTGATGATTTGGGAGAATAGCATTGAAACATATATATTATCATATATGAAATAGATTGCCAGTCCAGGTTTGATGCATGAGACTGGGTGCTCAGGGCTGGTGCACTGAAATGACCTTGAGGGATGGGATGAGGAGGAAGGTGAGAGGGGGGTTCAGGATGAGGAACACATGTTCCATGTTCCATGGCTGATTCATGTGAATGTATGGCAAAAACTACCACAATATTGTAAACTAATTATTCTCCAATTAAAATTATTAATTAAAAAAAACCTCTTGAGAGTCCCTTGGACTGAAAGTAGTCCAAGGGAATCTTAATGGAAATCAGTCGTTAATATTTATTGGAAGGGCTGATGCTGGAACTGAAGCTCAGATACTTTGGCCACCTGATGTGAAGAGCTGACTCATTGGAAAAGACCTGATACTGGGAAAGACTGAAGGTGGGAGGAGAAGGGGATGACAGAGGATGAGATGGTTTGATGATATCATCAACTCGATGGACATGAATTTGAGTAAACTCCAGGAGTTGGTGATGGACAGGGAGGCCTGGCGTGCCGCAGTCCATGGGAACTCAAAGAGTTGGACATGATGGAGTGACTGAACTGAATTGAACTGATACTCAATAAAAGAGTTGCAAAAAGTCAGACATGACTGAGCAACTAATACACACACACACGCATACTCAATAAAGTGTACTAAGACTCTTCATGGTGGTTATAAGAGGCTCAAAGAGTTTACTCAGCTAACTTTGTTGCCAACTCTGTCATCTCTCTTAGATCTCTTGCTCTTTCTTTCTGTTCTGTTCTTTCTTGCTCTTTCTTTCACAAGCTAAAGATGCAGATATAGAATGCAAGATGAAAGTCTTTATAGCTCTTCAACCTCCTACCTCTAACTCATACAGAGACTGACTTATAACCACAGTGGGCTTTCAGTAAACATTTATAGATATGAATTGTAATTTGCAAAAGTAATTCAGTTTACCTAGTTTGTTTTGCTGCTTGCTTTTAATGAATTTTACTTTGAGAACTCTTATTAGGGACATCTTTGCTGACCTTTAAAACTTCTGTAGGTGTTGTCTTGAGATATGCAGCTAAAATCATTATCTTTCAACAGAAATAAAATTGGAAAATCTTATTATGAACAGAAAACTAGAAATAAGTGAAAATAAGCATCAAATAAAAACTAAATGTAAATACTCTGGAGATATAGTGTAACTATTCTGCCCTTTCTTTCTGTAAATCATCTCTTCACACCCTTTATGACCTCTTTGGGTGTTGGTGTTCATGAATAAAAAATATTACTTAGAAAAAGCAAAATAAATTCCTTTGCTCTAATTAGGCAAAATGAAAGCCTTCTGTTACAATTTATATTATTAAAATTTTGACATTTTCTAATGGCATAAAACAAGTTCTATTTTTAACAAAGTCCTATATTAGAAAAGTGCTTAAGGAGATTTCCAAGTTCTAGTGAAGTTTGAGTTTTTGTAATTGTTTGATACCAAAAATGTGGTATAGCAAAATAGTTTTGCTGTCTTTTCTTACCTTTCAAATAGTAATTGACCTATAGAATTATATGTACTCAGAATAATATTATTAATGATTAAAATTTAAAAATATAATTATTAAAAGTTTCATGCATAACAGAAATAATCATCTGAGCAACAGAAACTTTAGGGTAAAATAGTCAAGTAGGGTTTACCTATGTCAAAAACACTTGAAAGGATGTTTTAATATGGACATTTATGAACACTACAAAATTGTTGAGAATGACTGAACTGATTAGCTATATTTAAGGACAATAAATGTTAGAGGATACAGAATTCTGAGCCCCATGTTCATTTATTTTAAGGAGCTTATGATAACTCTAGACAATGTAGCTAAAGCTACTATCTCTGCTCTTAGCTCCAGTTATTTTCTTCTCCAATTTACATTATTTTAAAATATTAATATATATATGTATTTAAATATACACATATTTATGTCATAGCATAAGATACATCTCCTTTTTGCATCAGTTCAGTTCAGTCACTCAGTCATGTCCGACTCTGTGACCCCATGGACCACAGCATGCCAGGCCTCCCTGTCTATCACTAACTCTCGGAGTTTACCCAAACTCATGTCCATCGAGTCAGTGATGCCATCCAGCCATCTCATCCTCTGTCATCCCCTTCTCCTCCTGCCCCCAATCCCTCCTAGCACCAGAGTCTTTTCAATGAGTCAACTCTTTGCATGAGGTGGCCAAAGTACTACTGGAGTTTCAGCTTTAGCATCAGTCCTTCCAATGAACACCAGGACTGATCTCCGTTAGAATGGACTGGTTGGATCTCCTTGCAGTCCAAGGGACTCTCAAGAGGCTTCTCCAACATTACAGTTCAAAAGCATCAATTCTTTGACGTTCAGCTTTCTTCACAGTCCAACTCAAACATCCATACATGACCACAGGAAAAACCATAGCCTTGACTAGACGGACCTTTGTTGTCAAAGTAATGTCTCTGCTTTTTAATATGCTGTCTAGGTTGGTCATAACTTTCCTTCCGAGGAGTAAGTGCCTTTTAATTTCATGGCTGCAATCACCATCTGCAGTGATTTTGGAGGCCTCCAAAATAAAGTCTGACACTGTTTCCACTGTTTCCCCATCTATTTCCCATGAAATGATGGGACCAAATGCCATGATCATAGTTTTCTGAATGTTGAGCTTTAAGCCAACTTTTTAACTCTCCTCTTTCACTTTCATCAAGAAGCTTTTTAGTTCCTCTTCACTTTCTGCCATAAAGGTTGTGTCATCTGCATAGCTGAGGTGATTGATATTTCTCCCAGAAATCTTGATTCCAGCTTGTGCTTCTTCCAGCCCAGCATTTCTTATGATGTACTCTGCATATAAGTTAAATAAACAGGGTGACAATATACAGCCTTGACATACTCCTTTTCCTATTTGGAACCAGTCTGTTGTTCCATGTCCAGTTCTAACTGTTTCTTCCTGACTTGTATATAGGTTTCTTAAGAAGCAGGTCAGGTGATCTGGTATTCCCATCTCTTTCAGAATTTTCTACAGTTTATTGTGATCCACACAGT
>SJYC01095418.1:0-75056 GCA_006408675.1 Madoqua kirkii
TCCAGTTCTAACTGTTTCTTCCTGACTTGTATATAGGTTTCTTAAGAAGCAGGTCAGGTGATCTGGTATTCCCATCTCTTTCAGAATTTTCTACAGTTTATTGTGATCCACACAGTTGAAGGCTTTGGCATAGTCAATAAAGCAGAAATAGGTGTTTTTCTGGAACTCTCTTGCTTTTTCCATGATCCAGCAGATGTTGGCACTTTGTTTTCTGGTTCCTCTGCCTTTTCTGAAACCAGCTTGAACATCTGGAAGTTCATGGTTCACATATTGCTAAAGCCTGGGTTGGAGAATTTTGAGCATTACTTTACTAGCGTGTGAGATGAGTGCAATTGTGTGGTAGTTTGAACATTCTTTGGCATTGCCTTTCATTCACGTTGGAATGAAAACTGACCTTTTCCAGTCCTGTGGTCACTGCTGAGTTTTCCAAATTTGCTGGCATATTGAGTGCAGCACTTTGACAGCATCATCTTTCAGACTTTGAAACAGCTCAACTGGAATTCCATCACCTCCACTAGCTTTGTCCTTAGTGATGCTTTCTAAGGCCAACTTGACTTCACATTCCAGGATGTCTGGCTCTAGGTGAGTGATCACACCATCGTGATTATCTTGGTTGTGAAGTTCTTTTTGTACAGTTCTTCTGTGTATTCTTGCCACCTCTTCTTAATATCTTCTGCTTCTGTTATGGTTCATACCATTTCTGTCCTTTATCGAGCCCATCTTTGCATGAAATGTTCCCTTGGTATCTCTAATTTTCTTGAAGAGATCTCTAGTCTTTCCCATTCCGGTTTTTTCCTCTATTTCTTTGCATTGATCACTGAGGAAGGCTTTCTTATCTCTCCTTTCTATTCTTTGGAACTCTGCGTTCAGATGCTTATATCTTTCCTTTTCTCCTTTGCTTTTGCTTCTCTTCTTTTCACAGCTATTTGTAAAGCCTCCTCAGATGGCCATTTTGCTTTTTTGTATTTCTTTTCCATGGGGATGGTCTTGATCCCTGTCTCCTGTACAATGTCATGAACCTCCATCTATAGTTCATCAGACACTCTATCAGATCTGGTCCCTTAAATCTATTTCTCACTTCCACTGTGTAATCATAAGGGATTTGACCATTAGGTCATACCTGAATGGTCTAGTGGTTTTCCCTATTTTCTTCAATTGAAGTTTGAATTTGGCAATAAGAAGTCCATGATCTGAGCCACAGTCAGCTCCCGGTCTTGTTTTTGCTAACTGTATAGATCTTCTCTGTTTTTGGCTGCAAAGAATATAATCAATCTGATTTTGGAGTTGACTATCTGGTGATGTCCATGTGTAGAGTCTTTTCTTCTGTTATTGGAAGAGGATTTTTGCTCTTGCACCTTGATGAAGAGGTGTTTTGCATCAGAGCCTTTATTAAATTTTTTAAAATATGCAATTACAAATATGCAACGTTCACCTCAGAGAAAGTCTTATTATGGAAATTTTGCTTTTTCCAAAATATTTCCTATTCAATTTTCTAAAAGTGATTGCTATTTTATGTGGCAACTCTAAGTCTTATTCTATTCAAAGCATTCTGGGTCTATGTTCATTCTACTCATGTTTATTGTGTACCTATGATAAACTTCCCTGGTGGCTGAGGTTAAGGCGTCTGCCTCCAATGTGGGAGACCCGGGTTTGATCCTTGGGTCGGGAAGATCCTCTGGAGAAGGAAATGGCAACCCACTCCAGTATTCTTGCCTGGAGAATCCATGGACAGAGAAGCCTAGTAGATTACAGTCCATGGGGTCACAAAGAGTTGGACATGACTGAGCAACTTCACCTCACCTCACCTCACTTCTTTGGCTCTTAAAGGGGTGGTTTTGTGTTAGCAGTATTGGACTTGAACATGATGCACAGGCTTCCCTGATGACGCAGAGGTTAAAGCGTCTGCTTGCCATTCAGGAGACATGGGTTTGATCCTGGGTTGGGAAGATCCCCTGGAGAAGGAAATGGCAACCCACTCCAATATTCTTGCTTGGAAAATCCCATGAACAGAGGAGCCTGGTGGGCTACAGTTCACGAGGTCGCAGAGTTGGACACGACTGAGAGACTTCAGTCACTCACTCAATCATGATAAACAGGCGTTGTGTTAGATGCTGTGTATGCAGTAATGAATTGGACATTACCCCAGCCCCAGGGAATTTACATGCTAGGGGCAAGTACAAACCTACATATTGGAAACTGCCCTATATTAGAGAGCTGGGAATGGGGTAAAGGGAGAATGCTATGGAAACATGAATAGCATCCAGTCTAGACTTCATGGGTCAAAAAGGGCTTTCCAGGAGAAGAGGCCATGATATTGGACCGTGAAGAGTAACATTCAAGCTAGATCAGGTAGAGAGGAAGAGTGGGAAGACTGCTCCAGGAAGATGAAATAGCATGCACGCCTTTAAATTGATGAATTTTTCTCTTCATGATTAATTTTTATACGCTGTGGTGATGAGGATGTTGTTTTAACAAGTCCTTTTAGGGAAGAGTCACTCTATTAGTGCTAAAATGGATACCTCTGTATGGAGATGCATGCAGCATTTTTCCTGTTGACTTCTTCCCCCCGCCCCACCCCAGGAGCAGCAATTAGCTGGACTAATCACTTGCATATATTACAGTGAATGCAAATGTACATGTATGACCTTGACTGAAACTACCTAACCAGTCTAGTCCTTAAAAAGCTGCACAAAATAAAAGAACACTTGGAAGGAACGTATCTGTTAACAGTTATGATGTGTTTGGCTGCAAGTAACAACAAAAATCCAACTTAAATTGGTTAAGCAATTATGAAGTTTATTTTATACAGCTGATTAAGTCAGGAGTAAGACAGACTTCTTGTCATCAGTTGTCTGGTGAGAAGTCATCGAAGATCCAAGGTTTATCTGCCTCTGCACTCTAGCATACACAGCATCAGTTTCATCCTATTCCTGTTTCTTTCCCTTGTGGTTACTATCAGGGATGAATGATTTCTTGTTCACGTCCAACAAAGAGAGATGAGACCCCCACCCTCAAGTATGGAATCTAGTTGTTGCCGCCAGTGTAATCTGTGTACCTTAGGACACATCCTATCTTAGACCAAAGGCAGTCTTGAGGGGTACACAATTTTCTGTTTACTGGAGTAGTGGAGAAGTATGCTTAGAGAGGGTGAGAAGTCAGGAGAGCCTTTCCTGAGTCATGGAAGGGAGACATAGATACCTAAGGAAAACCATCCTTCTGTTAGGAAGGTCAAAGGGAGACTACATGTGGGAATGACAAGCGCCAGTGTGTTCTACCAAATTGTGTGCTGCTTCTTCATATTTGCTTAATTTAAACTCATTCTCCTTACTGGAGAGAAAAACCCTTCTGTATCACTGGGGGGAAAAGAGCATGATTCTAATGGACTCTAACTCTTTGAACTATGCTTGGATTGGTACTTAGGCAGAGATGAAGTAAATGCTGAGTTGTGGAGACTGCTATTTTGTCTTTCCTTTCCTTCACTTCCTGAATTGTACTTTTGAATTTCTACATTGGTTTTTGTGGTCCACATTTACCATAGAGTAGAAAGAAATTGCAGGCATTTGTTTTGCTGTAAAAGTATTTTTAGATGTTTTGTGGGCTGTGTATCAATTACTGTATAACATAGAGTTAGGAAGGAATGTGCAAAATATATTTAGCAACCTTTTATAATATTTTAAGAGCATTTGATTCTGACACATGCTATATAATTTATAGAGATGCAGGTTACATCATTATAAGGTTACATATTGGGAAATCTACAAAAAAAATCCTTAACAAAAATACCTTCTTGAAACACAGACTGAGGAATGTTCCCTCAAAGGGAAAATATGTGATGACTGCTCAGGTTTTTCTTCCCCCATTCTTTATTTTGTTTTTGTACTTCCTATGCAAGTATAGTTTTGTGGTTTCTCATCATGACAAATAGATGACTGAAACAGAAGGAGTGTATGTCTGTTGAATGATTGAACCTTATTTTTTATTCAGGACTATTCTTTCCCTTTGGCTACACAGGGTGGAGTATATGCTTGCCAGAGGCTGGGTAAAGATAAACATATTCTCCTATGGAAGTGGCAGAGTACAATGATTACTACATAAGCAAATGTGAAAGATTTTTTTTTTTTTGCACATTTATTCAGAGTAATCTTTGATGGACAGAAGGAAGAATAAACTTAATAGATTAAAACTAAAAAAAAATAATGATTTTCATCTAGTATTTGAAGTGACATATTTTTTCAGTATTTTTGTATATGTTATCTCACACAATAGAGTACCCTGTGAAAAGAGAAGGGTGGCAATGCTATTAGCATTTTACAGATTACAAAATCAATATATAGGAGGGCTAAATGAAATGTCAACAATCTCAAGTTTAAGAATGAGGTACAGGAACTTAAGCTTTTTATTTTCCATGTGTGTGTATATGTACTCTAGTAAAATATTTTACTCTTCTCTATCTCTCTGTTTTTTAAGAAAGAGAAAAAAACACAAAACAAAAGAGTCAAACATGTTAATTACACATGATCAATTTTAAAAGGATACACATTTGCTGGGTTATGAACTCTAATAAGGTATCAATTATCAATTTCTAGAAATTGAATGATTTCAAATACTTTAAAAAATACTCTTTAATACAGTATTTTCATTTTTGTTCATTTTTCTATCAGGCAGGGGTCTCACACACCCAGTTTAATCTCCTTCAAGTGTTTTTCTTATGCTTATTCTCTCATCTTCTTGTTTCCCACTCTCCAAAACCTAAATTCCCCCCTCTTATGAGGATGTTTGTAGCTCAAAATACCCGTGAAGCCTGCACTCAGGGCCTGGAGACCATTAATGGGTCATCTCATGTTATTTAGAGGCATCTATTTGGGCTTCCCTGTTAGCTCAGTTTGTAAAGAATCCAGCTGCAATGCAGGAGACCCCGATTCAATCCATGGGTCAGGAAGATCCACTGGAGAAGGGTTGGCTACCCAGTCCAGTATTCTTGAGCTTCCCTGGTGGCTCAGCTGGTAAAGAATCTGCCTGCAATATGGGAGACCTGGGTTCGATCCCTGTGTTGGGAAGATCCCTGGAGAAGGGAAAGGTTACCCACCCTGGTATTCTGGCCTGGAGAATTCCATGGACTGTATAGTCCATGGGATCACAAAATAGTTGGATGCAACTTTCGCTTTCACTTTCATTTAGGAAAATGCATTCAGGAGAATGTAATGAGAATGCATTCAGATTATTACTGTTGGGCGTCTTTGAAATCATGTATGTCACATGGTGGTTTACGCATTCCTGGGAATTCTCCTAGATACAGTCTTAAGAATTTGATGATTGACACAAAGCTGCCTCTCAATAAACAGCTATAGATAACTATTGAGTTTGCTGCTGGAGTGAATGTGTTGCATGATTTTGTGCTTTCTGAATCTAAAATAAGTCTTTGAGTAAGGTATGCTTTTTGACAGCTGCTGATAACATCTGAGAGACAATTTAATTCGTCTTCAACTAGAGCAGCAGAAAATAAAAAAAGCAAACAGGCTACATCACTACTCCTGCTTATTTGATGAATATCAATACATATGGATGAAACACCTGAAGGAGCACACAAATGCCTAGTTAGCAAATTTGCCAAGTATGCAGACAATGGGTGTACCGCATGATTATGTTTGTTGAAAATAAAAAAGAGAGACACACAAATAGGGCTAGTGAGAATGAAGATTCAGTGACAGCATCACATAATGCTCATAAAGTATCTTTCATCTTGGGTAGTTGAAAGCATTTTAAAAGTGTCCTCATGACATCCTTCTGGTTCTAGTAGATGGTAAAGAAATATCGTCTCCATTTGAATTAAAAAGGATGCTGAAATGGGAGTTGAAAAGTGAAGTGAACTGCTTAATGTCTCCTTCTCAGAAACGGAGGCTGTGTCTGTCTGTGGCAAGTGTATTGTGTCATTTGCCCCCCAGCAATCTTTTTCTAGCTCTGTATAAATTATCTACCTGGCAAAAAGAAGACTGAAGCTGGGAGCAAAAATATACTTCTGTGGGTGTAATTGTATTCGTGGCCAAATAGAATTTGGACTTCTTCCATTAGCAGGAATGCCTGGTGGTAGTACTAACTTTAAAACCCTGAGTTGTCAACAAACAGAAGGAGCCTCGCTGAACAGGATTAGAGAGGAAGAAAGGGAGAGATGGGATAAATACGCAGGCACATCCAAGGATTTAACCTCAGATTTCCTTGAGGAAGATGAATTTTAGGGAGGGATCTTTTCCTTAAGGCTAGGCTCCCTTCTGTCTGTTCCCTTCCCCAGTTACTTTCTCGTCCCCTTTTGCTTCTTGGCTTCTCCGAAGTTCTTAAGTCAGAACTGGGAGCAATTAGCGTCCCGGGCAGGTCTCTTCCTTGTAAGGAGCAGCGGTGCTGTTGGTATTCCTTTCTTCTGCTGAGGACACTGAGCTTTTCCCTGAAGCACCTCACTCGGTCATGAGGGCTAGTGGTCGATTTTTTCTGGTCATTTTTCATTTCTCTCACATCTTGCTCACACCAGCTCCCGCCACACTTTTGCTTAAGTAAGTGAGGCATGTTCCTGCCTCAGTCTTTGCACTTGCTGTTTCCTCTATCTGGAATGTTCTTTTTACTCAAATATTTTCATGGTATACTTCTTCTAGCTACTCAGTCTAGACTTAAAGTGACATGTTTTCCCTGAACATGTTTCAGAGGTGGGACTTCTAGTTTTAATACGTCCTCAGTCCCAGTCACAGAGAAGGCAATGGCACCCCACTCCAGTATTCTTTCCTGGAAAATCCCATGGACGGAGGAGCCTGGAAGGCTGCAGTCCATGGAGTCACTAAGAGTTGGACACGACTGAGCGACGTCCCTTTCACTTTTCACTTTCATGCATTGGAGAAGGAAATGGCAACCCACTCCAGTGTTCTTGCCTGCAGAATCCCAGGGACGGGGGAGCCTGGTGGGCTACTGTCTATGGGTCGTGCAGAGTTGGACACGACTAAAGCGACTAAGCAGCAGCAGCAGTCCCAGTCAAGCCAGGATGCGTTTCTCACCCTTTTTAAAACTGCAAGTTCCTCTCTCTGGCTTCCCTCCTTCACTATTTTTCTTAGAATTTATCACCATCTATTATAATATACATTTTACCTTCTTGCATTTGATTGGTTGCTTTGCTTCCTTTCCCAATGCTGTCTCCACGAGGGCAAAGATTTTTAAAATTTGCTTGTTTTTTTTTGCTGTTGTATCTCTTGTATCCAGAATGGTTCATAGTAGGCACTTAATAACTGTTTTTGAGTAAATAAATAAATAAATGAATGAATGAGAATTTTAGAAAGTTTAATCATATATGAATAAACTATGTTAGGGCTATATTTCTATATTTCTTGAAGTAAATTATTAAATCCATAAGCTTTGGTCAAGTGTAATTTGACTTAAAAATAAATGCATTATCTCATAAAAAGAAGTAATATGTTTCTTGAGAAATTTAAATGTGTTTGTAGACTATTAAAAGAATCACATTTAAGATCTCATTGGTGGATTATTTGTGTGAGTCTAGGTCATCTTATTTTAATCTACTGGAATGTATTTGTAATGGAAGTTCAGCTAGTTTTAACTCATATAAGCCTCTCTTTTGCCCCAATGAAAACTTAGGCATATGTTTGGTTAACAAACATGGCACTCCCTCTCCTAATACAATTATTACTGACTGAATGAATGACTTCAAAAGCAAACATACAGAAAACAAAATGAATTTATAATTTCTGTACTGAACAGGAAATCAGAAATCATGAGCTGCTATATACTTAGCTGGCATTCCTGGATATCTGACTACTGATCTTAGACCTAACTAGGAAAGCCTGTTCAAGTTATTTGTTTCATTGCTCTATTATTTGGAAATATTTGGATGGTCTCTCACATGTCTATGTTGGTGAGTGCTGTGAGAACGTGAATCTGGGTACAGCAATCCCGGTCCTCATCCCTTCTCACCATCTACCTTTTCATGTGACCTTACATGATTGTTTAATGGCTTGGAATTGAGCCTCATAACCTGTGAAATGAGGATGGTAAAGGCCTACCTACCATACCAGGTTGCTGTATGCTCACAATAGGAGTGACGCTGTTTTGAGAATCATTGCTGTTGTTTAGTTGCTCAGTTGTGCCTGACTATTTTGCAGCGTCCTGCCCCGCAGGCTCCTCTGTCCATGGAATTTCCCAGGCAAGAATACTGGAGTGGGTTGCCATTTCCTTCTCCAGGGGTTCTTCCCAACCTAGGGATCAAACCTGTGTCTCCTGCTAGGCAGGCAGATTCTTTATCACAGAGCCACCAGGGAAACCCTTGAAAATCATTAGGTGCTGTGAAACAGTGTAAGGTGAGGTAAGATGAGAGGGGAGGTTTTCTCCTGGATACATGGGCATGTGATTGAGGGGCCACCACTGCGCGGTTCTGAGCTTGGCTCTTGGTTTATACTTATCCTACGCCTCATGGGTGAAAGGTCTCCCTCTCACCAATGATATCCAGTCAGTTCCAAGAATGGCCTGCGCTTCCCCCTTTATGTCTAGAGCATCACTTAAGGACTACTAAGTGACACTCATTCCTTCACTGAGGAGCTACTTTAGTGTTTCTCACCAGGTTTAAACAAGTCACTGTTAATAGAAGCAGGTTACCCGCTGGGAGCAGGGTTTCTTCCTTTAAAACAGGCATCAGTCCTCCATTTTCAAACTACGTTCTATCTTGGTAAGTTGGTGAATAGCCACAAGAGGCCAAATAATGTAGTGGTTAAAAGGGACTCAAGAGCTGCTTAGGATCAGCCGCTGCCGTTTTGGAGTTACTTAGCAATTGAATAAGTGAAAATGACTTATTCCATATGTATTTTTGTCTCCTCTAAGAATTAAGAGTTAATAACACAAACTGCTTAGAAGAGCTCCTGGTATGTAGGGAATGCCATGTAATTGTTATGTTACTATTATTATGTAAATTTAACCAACTCCTCCTCAGAGAAGACTCTTAAGAGTCATGTATGGATGTGAGAGCTGGACCATAAAGAAAGCTGAACACCGAAGAACTGGTGCTTTTGAACTGTGGTGTTGAAGAAGACTTTTGAGATTCCCTTGGACTGCAAAGAGATCCAACCAGTCAACCCTAAAGGAAATCAGTCCTGAATATTCACTGGAAGACTGATGCTGAAGCTGATACTCTAATATTTGGCCACCTGATGCGAAGAAGTGATTCATTGGAAAAGACCCTGATGCTGGGAAAGACTGATGGCAGGAGGTGAAGTGGATGACAGAATATGAGATGGTTGGATGGTGCCACTGACTTGATGGACATGAGTTTGAGCAAGCTCCAGGAGTTGGTATGGACAGGGAGGCCTGGCGTGCTGCAGTCCCTGGGGCAGCAAAGAGTTTCTGGACATGATTGATCGACAGAGCTGAACCGACTCCTCAGTTAAGTGGAGTGACTTAGGCCTCACTCCAGATTTAGTTTCTGATATTCTTTTTGTAAGGATAGTCAGTACAAATGTGAGAGTTGGACCATAAGTAAGACCGAGAGCTGAAGAACTGATGATTTCGAACCATGGTACTGGAGAAGACTCTTGAGAGTCCCTTGGACTTCAAGATCAAACCAGGAAGTAAACCCTGAATATTCATTAGAATGAGTGATGCTGAAGCTGAAACTGTGATACTTTGGCCATCTGATGTGATGAGCTGATGCATTGGAAAAAACCCTGATGCTGAGAAAGATTGAGGGCATAAGTTCAAATTTTAAACCAAATATGTAGTTATACTAACTTTACTCAAGAAATGTCTTTGAATAAATAAGTGAAAAATGACCATTGTTATTTTTCCCTTTGTATCTATTGAGGCCTCCATACAATGGGCTTCCCAGGTAGTGCACTTGTGGTAAAGAATCTACCTGCAAATGCAGGAAATGTGGGTTCGATCCCTGGGTTGGGAAGATCCCCTGGAGAATGGCAATCCACTCCAGTATTCTTGCCTGGAGAATCCCATGGTCAGAGGAGCCTGGTGGGCTACAGTCCATAGGGTCACACAGAGTCAGACATGACTGAAGTGACTTACCATGCATGCACATTTCTCACACAATAAAATACACATATTTTAAGTGTTCAGTTTGATGAGTTTGATATATATGTTCATGTGTATAAGCACCACCATAATCAAAAAGGTTTCTATGCTCCCTTTTAGTCACTCCTAGCCCTTAAGAGGGGATCACTTTCTGATATCTATTACCATATATCACCTATTCTTAGACTTCAGATAAAAGAAATCATACAATAATATTTTTATGCATCTTGTTTCATTTTCTCAATGTAGTGTTTTTCAGATTCATCCATGCTGCGTGTTTCAGAAATCATTCCTTTTTTGTTGCTATATTAATGTTCCATTGCATAAATACAACATTATTTATTTATTTATTTATTATCCATTTTGCATTGCCTTAAAAAAAAACTGACATAAAATTACAATGTAATGGTATATGTTTCGGGTGTACAGCATCATATTTGATCACCACCAAAGGTCTAGTTACCATCTATCACCAGGCAAATGACCTCTTCACTCATTCTGTCTACTCCCAACCCCTTTCCTTTCTGGTGACTGCCAATCTGCTTTCTGTATCTGTGGGTTTCATTTCTTTTGTTTGCTTGTTTGTATTGTTTTTTTTTTAAATTCCACATATTAATGAAATCATATGCTATTTGTCTCTCTCTAACTCGTTTAACTTAGCAAAATACCCTCAAGTTGTACCTATTTTGTCCCAAAGGGCAGAATTTTATACTTTTTTCCCTAAAAGTTCATGTTACGCACTTACAAAAACTATTTTAGTGACCCACTGCACATTTTCTTCTGTGAAGTGTTTAAAATCTTTTGTACATTTTTTATTATAATAGATTACTTTTTATTATTTATTTATAAGAGTTTTTATATACCCCAAGTCCTTTTCAGATATATGTATTATAAATATTTTTGTTCCTAGTCATTGGTTTGCTTATTCATTTTCTTAATAATTTTTTGAAAACCATTAAGGAAACATTTCAGCAAAATTTGGAGATTGTGAGCATTCTTCAAAAAATGTTTTGAACAGTTTATTATATGAATCAGAGGAATCATTTTTAGGCATCTCTGAGAAATATATTTCAGGGAAATCAGTTTTCTTGAAAATATGCACTTTTTTTAAATTCAGAAAGACAGACTTTAGTTTGGGATTAGGAACACAGATTGTCTATGTATTGTCTATATTCTCCAATAATTGTGACACTAATACTGATGGTTGTTTAAAAATTCTCTTTTTTTAGTTGTAGGACCATTATCAAGCAAGCAAGACTGTATGCCACACACAGAACACAAAGAAGAGTTGTCATTTTAGCAAACAGAGCAGTTATGGTTTTTATTTTAACCTTAACTTGATTTTAAAATGAAATAAAATTAATTGCATTTTCTTTTTAAAATGTGGAGCACATCAAATCATTGCTTTCTTGAAGTAAACCATTTTTCTAACTTAAATGACTATCTTCCAGATGTGAAATTTTAACCACTGGTTTCTAAAGTACCAAAGTGGTATTTGTTCTTAACATATATGTGCAAAGCAGAATTTCCTTGACCTGTTTACTGGCTTCTGGCTAACAAGTAGTAACGTTCAAATTATGGTGGCTTTGGGCATATGTCCTAAGAAACTGAAGGAAGTAGAGTCCTATATTTAAGACCCACCCACCTAACAGCATTTCTGAAGGTGTCTTTTTTATTTTTTCAAAAAGATTGACAGATATAGATCACATGCTAGTCAAGAGCATGGCATTTGGGACAGAATGAGTTTGAATTTCAGCTCCATCATTCACTAGCTGTGTGACCTTTGGTAAATTGCTCATGTGTTCTGTGCCTCAGTGTTCTTATCCGTAAAGCATGGTAAGAGCATCTCATAGTGCTGTGCGAGATAAACGAGATGATACATGAAAGCTGGCACTCAGCATAGTGGCACGCAGAAAGCACTCTGTGGTGTTATTGCTTCTATTATTATTATTCTCCTCCACAAGAGCTTGTCGGGTTTCCTGAGTGTCCTACTAGTTTCATTAATAGCGTATCATATGTTATTTTGGCTGTTTCCACACTGCAGCTATACTCTGACTTTAGCCTTCCTCCACTCAGAATGCTTTCTCTAGTCTGGGATGGCTGACCATCCTTAGATTGATTGGAAAAGCTCCTCTGAACCTTCTATTTGATGCCATACATGAGCATAGATGCTTCTTAGTTTTTTCTTCCAGAGACCTGGTGTTAGTTTTATCAAAATTTACTAATGGTTCCTGGATAACACAAGGTAAGAGCAACAGAGATAACAACTTCAGGAATTTGTACGAGAGGAATTCTGGTTTCCAGTTATAACAGCAAGTGATTACAACAAAAAATACACCTCCCCACAGCCCACTCCACAAACTTGAGATAAAATATATGTTGAGGAAAGAACATATGAAACCAGAATAGGATGGGATACCAAAAGGTGCTGCAGAATGCTAGCAACTGTGGGGAAGAACTTGGTGTAAGATTTTTCTAGCAGAAGCAGAACACACCCAACATATCAGCAAATATTCACCCTTCAAAAGAAGGGGACCACTATCTGAGTGAAAACTGCTGAGGCTAGGACTGAAAACAAGTAGGACAAGGCATCAGGGATGCAGGAAGCAGTGAGAACAATTGTGGAAAGATGCAGTAGAAGATAATAAAGAAAAACCCATCTTTCTTTAAGGTCAAGGCACATTCTTTGATCTAAGAAACTGGGAAACATTCTTACCTCTCCCATATTCTTACCTCTCCCTTATTCTCCTGTCGATCAGGTTTTCCTGATAATAGGTAAGCCAAGAAAAAGAAACTCATTCAATGATGAATAAAAAAAGTAAAAATGCTACATCCACATACATAAGGAAAGAGAGAAGTGACCTTGTCAATAGAAGAAAACTCACAAGGAACACACCATCAAAATCAAAAGAAAAGTGCAAATAATGTTCTTAGAAAGGAAAGATATATGCATCTTTCCTTCAGTTCAGTTCAGTTCAGTTTAGTCGCTCAGTCGTGTCTGACTCTTTGCGACCCCATGAATCGCAGCACACCAGGCCTCCCTGTCCATCACCAACTCCCAGTGTTTGTTCAGACTCAGGTCCATGGAGTCAGTGATGCCATCCAGCCATCTCATCCTCGGTCGTTCCCTTCTCTTCTTGCCCCCAATCCCTCCCAGCATCAGGGTCATTTCCAATGAGTCAACTCTTCGCATGAGGTGGCCAAAGTACTGGAGTTTCAGCTTCACATCATTCCTTCCAAAGAAATCCGAGGGCTGATCTCCTTGAGAATGGACTGGTTGGATCTCCTTGCAGTCCAAGGGACTCTCAAAGAGTCTTCTCCAACACCACAGTTCAAACGCATCAATTCTTCGGTGCTCAGCCTTCTTCATAGTCCAACTCTCACATCCATACATGACCACATGACCATAGCCTTGACTAGACGGACCTTAGTCAGCAAAGTAATGTCTCTGCTTTTGAATATACTATCTAGGTTGGTCATAACTTTTCTTCCAAGGTGTAAGTGTCTTTTAATTTCATTGCTGCAATCACCATCTGCAGTGATTTTGAAGCCCCAAAATAAAGTCTGACACTGTTTCCACTGTTTCCCCATCTATTTCCCATGAAGTGATGGGACTGGATGCCATGATTTTCGTTTTCTGAATGTTGAGCTTTAAGCCAGCTTTTTCACTCTCTTTCACTTTCATCAAGAGACTTTTTAGCTCCTCTTCAGTTTCTGCCATAAGGGTGGTGTCATCTGCATATCTGAGGTTATTGATATTTCTCCCAGCAATCTTGATTCCAGCTTATGTTAGAAAGATAGAAATAGAAATAAAGGAACTCAGAGAAAAGACAGTCAGATAGTAGGAAATGAAAATGGGATTTAATAGCCTTCAGGAAAGAAGCTGAAAAGATACATTTATTTCAGAAATGCAGACTAAATTGTGAAAAGTACAAGAGACATTATGTAAACATGGTAAAAGTATGGTGGAGAAAATGAGAAAAAATAAAACATAAGTGAAAAATAAAAGGCAGACTAGAGGGGAGAACGATAAGTATTGAAGACAAGGAGATTCCATAAACTTCTAATTCTTGAGGAAGAAAAAGAAATTAATGTAACATGGCAAATCCCATGGACGGAGGAGCCTCGTAGGCTGCAGTCCATGGGGTCACTGGGAGTCGGACACAACTGAGCGACTTCACTTTCACTTTTCACTTTAATGCTTTGGAGAAGGAAATGGCAACCCACTCCAGTGTTCTTGCCTGGAGAATCCCAGGGATGAGGGAGCCTGGTAGGCTGCCCTCTCTGAGGTTGCAAAGAGTCGGACATGACTGAAGCGACTTAGCAGCAGCAGCAGCAACAAATGTTTAAAATTATAATTAAAGGAAACATCCCTATATTGTGTGAGATTTGAATTTATGTATTGAGACTGCATGTTATATACTTCAGAAAATTAATCCAGACTGGTTAATATTAAGATTGAAAGAAATAAAATAATAAAATTACTAGACTTTTGGGAATAAAAAAAGAATCCTCTGCTTAACTAGACAAGAAGTCTGAGTTATTTATGAGAGGAAAAATCAGGTTGCACCAGACTTCTCAATAGTTATAGTCAACAGCTACAGAACATTGCAGAGCTCAATACTCAAGAGAGTGTGAGCTAAGAAATATATGAGAGTGATATATATCTGTATCTCTCTGTGTATCTCACATGTTGAAGTTTCAGATAAAAAGTGTAGAATGACTAAGAACTTGAAGATGCACTTTTAACCATCAGGAAGCAGGGGCATAAGGACCAATAGTAAGCAACATATAGATATAAATATAGTACCAAGAATTTTTTAAAACATGCAAAATGATAGGGATGATATAATAGTATATGTTATATGCTTTGACAATGCAAGAATAGAATACCTGAGAAAAAACTGGAAGAAAGAAGAGGTCACATGGTAGAAAGTAGTATAAGTTCAACAGTGCTTCCTTAGTAATAACTAGAAGTAATATCTAGTGCTTAGAATTTACAGTAAAGTAATTACTAGTGCTTCCTGAGTAATAAATAGAAGTAAAGAGCAGAGTGAAAAAGTTGGCTTAAAGCTCAACATTCAGAAAACTAAGATCACGGCATCTGGTCCCATCATTTCATGGGAAATAGATGGGGAAACGATGGAAAAAGTGTCAGACTTAATTTTGGGGGGCTCCAAAATCACTGCAGATGGTGACTGCAGTCATGAAATTAAAAGACCCTTACTCCTTGAAAGGAAAGTTACAACCAGCCTAGACATAATATTAAAAAAGCACAGACATTACATTGTCAACAAAGGTCTGTCTAGTCAAGGCTATGGTTTTTCCAGTAGTCATGTATGGATGTGAGAGTTGGACCATAAAGAAAGTTGAGCACAAAAAATTGATGCTTTTGAACTGCGGTGCTGGAGAAGACTCTTGAGAGTCCCTTGGACTGCAAGGAGATCCAACCAGTCCATCCTGAGAGAATTCAGTCCTGAATATTCACTGGAAGGACTGATCTGAAGCTGAAACTCCAATACTTTGGCTACCTGATGCAAAGAGCTGACTCATTGGAAAAGACCCCGATGCTGGGAAAGATTGAAGGTGGGAGGAGAAGGGGAAGACAGAAGATGAGATGGTTGGATGGCATCACTGACTCAATGGACATGAGTTTGAGTAAACTCTGGGAGTTGGTGATGGACAGGGAGGCCTGGCGTGCTACAGTCCATGGGGTCACAAAGAGTCAGACAAGAATGAGTGGCTGAACTGGACTGAACTGAACTGAAAGTAATATCAGTTTAAGGTGACAAATCAAGTGGTAAAAGTGTTCTGTTCAGTTCAGTTCAGTTGCTCAGTCGTGTCCAATGCTTTAGACCCCATGGACTGCAGCACTTCAGGCCTTCCTGTCCAAAATTAACTCCCTGAGCTTATTCAAACCCATGTCCATTGAGTCGGTGATGCCATCCAACCATCTCATCTTCTGTCAGCCCCTTCTCTTCCCGCCTTCAATCTTTCCCAGCATCAGGGTCTTTTCCAATGAGTCAGCTCTTCGCATCAGTTGGCCAAAGTATTGGAGTTTCAGCTTCAGATGAGTCCTTCCAGTGAATATTCAGGACTGACTTCTCTCAGGAGGGACTGGCTGGATCTTCTTGCAGTCCAAGGGACTCTCAAGAGTCTTCTCCAATACCACAGTTCAAAAGCATCAATTTTTTGTGCTCAACTTTCTTTATGGTCCAACTCTCACATCCATACATGACTACTAGAAAAACCATAGCTTTGACTAGACAGACCTTTGTTGGCCATGTAATATCTCTGCTTTTTAATATGCTGTATAGGTTGGTCATAGATTTTCTTCCAAGGATCAAGCGTCTTTTAGTTTCATGGCTGCAGTCACCATCTGCAGTGATTTTGGAGCTCCCCTCAAATAAAATCTGTCACTGTTTCCATTGTTTCCCCATCTATTTGCCATGAAGTGATGGGACTAGATATCATGATCTTATTTTTCTGAATGTTGAGCTTTAAGCCAACTTTTTGACTCTTCTCTTTCACTTTCATCTAGAGGCTCTTTAGTTCTTCTTTGCTTTCTGCCATAAGTGTGTAAACATATATAAGATTCTCAATAAGTACTCTGGAAAATAATCATTGGCTAAAGTTGGATGATTGAGGAAAAGGAAGATGGGTTTAGAAAAAAAATTTTTTCAACATGTTATTCTTTAAAGGTGTCATCATGACTGGATATTTCCTATGCTGATTAAGCTGTTCAGTTTAATAAGAAAACAAATTCATTTATGAAGTTTCGGTATTTATACTAATACCAAAACTACTAAAGTTTTAGAAGACAAAAAGGCCCTACAAATCAATATCACTTCTAAATATTGATGCAGTTACTATATTAAATGAAATATAAGCAAACAGTATTCAACAGTACAGTAAAAGATAATACTTCAAAGCCAAGTGGGATCTATCCTATAAAAATAGGGATAGTTTGATATTAGTAATATTGAGAGATTCAGGAAGAAATTATATGATTGCCAGTGTTGTGAAAGTGCTGCACTCAATATGCCAGCAAGTTTGGAAAACTCAGCTGTGGCCACAGGACTAGAAAAGGTCAGTTTTCATTCTAATCCCAAAGAAAGGCATTGCTAAAGAATGCTCAAACTACTGCACAATTGCACTCATCTCACACGCTAGTAAAGTGATGCTTAAAATTCTCCAAGCAAGGCTTCAGCAATACGTGAACCATGAACTTCCAGATGTTTAAGCTGGTTTTAGAAAAGGCAGAGGAACCAGAGATCAAATTGTCAACATCTGCTGGATCATGGAAAAAGCAAGAGAGTTTCAGAAAAACATCTATTTCTGCTTTATTGACTATGCCAAAGCCTTAGGCTGTGTGGATCACAATAAACTGTGGAAAATTCTAAAAGAGATGGAAATACCAGACCACCTGACCTGCCTCTTGAAAAACCTATATGCAGGTCAGGAAGCAACAGTTAGAACTGGACATGGAACAAAAGACTGGTTCCAAATAGGAAAAGGAGTACGTCAAGGCTGTATATTGTCACCCTGCTTATTTAACTTTTATGTAGAGTACATCATGAGAAATTCTGGGCTGGAAGAAGTACAAGTTGGAACCAAGATTGCCAGGCGAAATATCAGTAACCTCAGATATGCAGATAACATCACCCTTATGGCAGAAAGTGAAGAACTAAAGAGCTTCTGGATCAAAGTGAAAGAGGAGAGTGAAAAAGTTGGCTTAAAGCTCAACATTCAGAAAACTATGATCATGGCATTTGGTCCCATCACTTTATGGCAAATAGATGGGGAAATGGTGGAAACAGTGTCAGAGTTTATTTTTGGGGGCTCCAAAATCACTGTAGATAGAGATTGCAGCCATGAAATTAAAAGATGCTTACTCCTTGGAAAGAAAGTTATGACCAACCTAGACAGCATATTAAAAAGCAGAGACATTACTTTGTCAACAAATGGTCCATCTAGTTAAGTCTATGATTTTTCCAGTAGTCATGTATGGATTTGAGAGTTGGACTATAAAGAAAGCTGAGTACTGAAGAACTGATGCTTTTGAACTGTGGTGTTGGAGAGTACTCTCAAGAGTCCCTTGGACTGCAAGGAGATCCAACCAGTCCATCCTAAAGGAGATCAGTCCTGGGTGTTCATTGGAAGGACTGATATTGAAGCTGAAATTCCAGTACTTTGACCACCTGAGGCAAAGAATTGACTCATTGGAAAAGACCCTTGATGCTAGGAAAGATTGGGGTTAGGAGGAGAAGGGGATGACAGAGGATGAGATGGTTGGATGGCATCACCAACTCAGTCTACATGGGTTTGGGTGGACTCTGGGAGTTGGCGATGGACAAGGAGGCCTGGTGTACTGCGGTTCATGGGGTTGCAAAGAGTTGGACATGACTGAGCGATTGAACAGAACAGAACACATAGGTGCTAAAAAGGCTTTTGACTAAATTCAGCCTCCATTTCTGATTTAATAAAAAAGAAAAGCTTAAGATGGTGACTAGTAGATTAGCTATATCTATCTATCTAAATGTAGAAATACACATATGCACCTATGTGGATAATTGTGTTATCCTCCTCCAGCCACATTTTATACAGGAAAGGAAGAGTCAGAGTCTTTTTCACTGAAGTCAGGAATAAGACAATGATGCTTGTTTTTAGCACTGATGTTTAAAATTGTATTGGCAGTGTTAGCTAGCACAATTAAATAAGAGAAAAAATTAAAATGATAAAAATAGGAAAGAAAAAAGGCAGTCTATAAACAGATAACTGGAAAATTCCAAGAAAATCTGTTAAAATTGACTACAAACAAAGATCAGAAGGGTAACAGGATATGAAGTTAAAATATACAAAAATTTCTTTAATAGACACAAAAATGAGTTAGAAAATATAATTGAAGCCAAGACCTCGTTTACAATAGTAACATAAAGATAAAATATGGTACCTAGATAAAAGTTAACAAGAAATATTCAAATCTTCTAAGTTGTTCTACATATATATATAAAGCAAACCCAAGTTGTTTCTCAAGTTTTTAGAGAAAAATAAACAAGCAAGAAGCATCCAAAAACCCACAACCTAGCACTTCTTGTCTATTTCAGAAAAAAGAAAAAACTGTTGGCATTTTTTTCTTGGACTTACATTAATCTATAAGCTAATTTAAGGAGTTTTGCAAATCTTAGGAATTTAGAAGAAAAAAAACAGAACTCAGTAGAAAAGTGAGCAAAAGATATAAACATGTACAACACAGAAAAATAAAGTGTACTTGACCCCTAGACTCATGAGAAGATACTCAACCTTACTCATATCAAGTGAAAGTTAGGTCAAAATTTCACCAAGGTGTGTTTCTCCTCTATCACATTATCATCACCAAAAAGTTTGGTAATATACTCTTGTCGGCAAGTTTGTGGAAGTAGGCAAGTTCTTACATTTCTGGGGGAAGAAGGTGTAAAAATGTACAACTCCTTTGGAAGGAATTTGGCAACAAGATTAACAGGTGGCTTTTCCCTTTTTATCCAGTAATAGGAATCTGACATATAAATCTGTATGAAATGTTAGAATCTTCCTATAGCCATGGGAAAATTCCCTGTATCAGCACAATTCAGCAATGAGATCTTTCAGCCAAAAAAAGAAGAGTCCAAAGGTCCTTGTGCATTATATGGCACAGAAGTCATTAAATATTGTAAATCCTGTGCATATTTCATTGCAGCATGGTAGTTTTCTGAGTTTTATACAGAAACTCATATTATTCTGAAACTCATACAGTCACTCATAGTATGATGACACACTTTTTACCTACATGAAATACAGCCTCATCACTGACTGTGAGGCAACCTGCAAAGTCCCATCTATTATCCATGTGAATCTGCACATGAAGTAGCAGTCATTGTTGCTACGTGTTTGTCTCTGTCAGGGCCTAGAGCAGGTGCCAACATTTAGATATCATCTTGAGCTGCTGAGGGATAAGAAGTCAGATGTCAAGAATGCCAGATGATAAAACCTTTCTGCTCTGTCCCAGAGGCAGAGGATGTTTTGAACTAGTGACAGATTGTGGTGTCTTAAATGGAGTGATCTTTGTACTTCAGTGCGGACCCAAATTTAACAAACTCCAACAACACACACACACAAATAAGAAATAGATGGAAGAGTCAGAGTCTTTGTGCAATTTGTGCATAACTCATGCAAAAATAACCTAGTTCCTGAGTGTAGGTGAAGCTGTCAGGGCTCTGCCTGTATTTCCTTGGCATCTGCCATTCCTTTGTGCTTTATAATCTGACTTCCGCTCTGTTTCCATGAGTAAAGTTGAGCTTATCCCAGGAGAACAATCTAGTGTGACTTGATGTTCCTGTACTCTGAAGTATGAGGCCCAATGTGAGTTGAGAAATTTTTACCATTCCAATCTCACACGTGCTGTTTCAAGTCTTGTCCTTGGATCTTCTCATTTCCACTTCTTTTTAGAAAACTTTCAGTCTTAGAATATTCCCGTATGTCTTTGTTCCAGTCACATCAGAGCATAAAAGCCCAATAGCAGATCATTTTCAAAATCTGGGTTTTTTAACGGTAGATTAGACCGTGAGAGGGTTACCTACAATCCATTGTAGAAGCCTTTTCTGTGCTTCAGAAGATGCATGGAGATTTCTAAAATATACATGTGCAGGCTCTATCCTCAGATATTCTGACCCTAGTTTACTTTTCTATCCTTGAAACTAGTATAATGTCAGATATCTTTTCGGTAGTTCTGAATCTTAGTTCCTGCTATTCTGTGAGCAATAATTAGATTTATCACACATCCTCACCCACAAGGAAAGCAACAGTTTGGAAGTATGCTGCAATGAAAACAGATATGAAAAAGGAGTTTTTCTTTATAGGAAAAAGTCTGTAGAAGTTGAACTCAGCCTTTTCCATGATTTCAATGAACAATTTAGCTCTTAGGAGTCACGCTTCTTAAACATTGGTGTTTTGTGTCTGTATAACAAAGGGACTCATTTTGGTATTTTTCTAAGGACAAAGGAAAAAGTGGCACATGATTTCACATCTTGGAGGACATCAAGTTGCTCATAGCATTGAAAAGGTGGTTTTTCCACCTTCGAGGATCCACAGAACTTAGAGTCAATGTGGCATCTCTCCTCTCCCCAATCATCCTTGGACCAACAAAATCTTGTGCCAAGATGATGTCAGGAGAAAGGTAACCAGGAAGAATCACCCTTTCTCTGTTACACAAATAACATCTTACACACTTTATCCAAGTGGCACAAAGCATAAATAGGAATTTTTAATGCTTGTAATCTTTAATAAGAGAGAGGAAGAACAAATAATATTATCTTTCAAATTTGTAGTTGGCAAAACAGTACAAGTTAAAAAAAAGCAAATGATTTTCTTAATGTCAAGGGAAAAGATCCAAGAAGAGAGTGTACATTAATGAAAAATCTTATAGAACAAACTAATTTCCAAAAATTAACAATATTCTTTAAAACTTTTGGATGGCCCTATTTAACCTGAAATTTTAATAATGACCAGAGTTGCTTTGTGAAACCAAGTTCATCTTCACCTATACAAGGTATAGCATTTTAGATCAGTTAATCTCTACATAATCTACTTGTATTATAATTAATGTTTTCTTATAAGGTTACATCAACTCAATTAGTTTTTCCTAGAAATCTATTCATCTCAATAGATGAATTTTCTTCCCTTAGGGGAAAAATGTTTTATATTAGACTCATCTGTTATGAAAAGAGTATTTTTAAAATAATCGAAGAAATAATTTATAAAATCCTTACAACTTTGATTAAACCTTCCAAAATGTTGCAAGTAGATAGAACATGGTCTCTTAACCGGCTTATGTTTCTGGATTAGTCCACAGACTGGATTTCAAGGGGATTATCTTTCCCTGCTAAAGATTAAAAAATCATTTGGAATAAGTTAATCGAGTCTATCCAAAAATTTGTGTGAAAGATTTGGGTGGTATATCTCAAGTTTTTAGTCTACCTCTTTCCCACTGCTTCTGTGCCCTTCTTGGTGAATTTGCTTTCCCACCATAATCACTTAAGGAAAGCATTTATACCCTAACAAGATCAATGTGTTAGTAGACAAAATTCTCACTCCTTCCTCCCTTTCTCTCCATTTCTCTTCCTATTTTTTTAAAATTTGTTAGTTCATTCATTTGCTCATCCTAGATACTATCATAAACAAGGAGTATCTTGTTTTTAGATTCTTTCTATTTGTCAAGAAGCTAACAAATGCTGACAGAAGAGAAACCATTTTAAAACAAATACCACACATGACTTTGGATAATATTAATAAGATAATGTTTAAAAGACTATTTTCTCTAGTCTATTTTATGTTATTACTACATTGGAGATGAAATTGGATAGAACTCATCTCCCTAAGAAAACATCCAGATTGAACTGGAAGAGAATAATTGTACTGTTGACCACCATTTATTACCCCTTGACCACTCTTAGTAATTTTAGTAGTGTCTTTAAAACTTAACACTCCATAATGGTTGAATTCCAAATTCTAAGGTCATCTGTGTGGATGAGAAAAATGTTTTGATGAGAAAATAAATTTATACATGATATATAGAAATGTGAAGTGTAATCTCTGGGTGGCAGCACAAATTCACCAGCAAAAAGTCCTTCTTAACTAATGCCATTTCCTTTTGTTTTTTGAAAAATGGTTTGTGAAATTGATGGTTCAACAATGTTCCATGGTTTAGAGTAGCCTGGTCATTTGGCAGCCTTTCTTCATGTACTTTTAGAACAGGTTGTAAATGCAGAATTGATGATAACAATTAATTTGAATTAATTGTAAGACTGTGAACTAAATGCAAAAAAATTTGGTTAATTAATGTACTTATGTCAATTTTTAAGACTTTCTCTAGTGAAGTTTCATAATGCACTAGTCTTCCTATTAAACATTCTTTTTAATGTCTTGGAAACAGTACCCAAGTTTATAAAAATTACAATTAATATCAACTTTGAGGTATAGTGAATATACTAGATAACAGAATCAACATTTATTGGAAAGATGAAATCAGATAAAATTTTGCCAATATTAATATATAATCATAAGATTATTAAAATAATATAAAAGGCATCAGAAAGTATAATATTATGATGGCCTTAGCATTGTGGATAATTCTAAGTGCAATAAAAGACAAAAAAAGTTGTATGACTGTTGAGGCATACAATTACAGGTTGCATTAGTTGAAGCTTGGCATTGTTCACGTCCAGAACTTCCTGGGGTACTGTCTGCTGGTTAGACTGAACTTATACCCAGTTCTAGGTGTCACACTCTAAAAGGGACACCACCACATGAGAGTATCAGAGAGAATCAGAGAAAGTAAAAAGAGAGTCTGGAAGGTATGTTATGAGAAAACACTTGAATGGCTTCCGAGTATTTGGTTTGGAACCACAAAGATCATGGCAACAGTGTTTGAATATTTGAAAGGCTACCATGTTGAGGAAAGAGACTTTTTTTTTTTGGAATAATTATTATAAGGAATGGGGACTAGTTCCTGGAATAAGGAAAACGTTTCAGTAAAATCAGTACTAAGTACTAGTCAACAAGGAGCTGCTGCTGCTGCTGCTGCTAAGTCGCTTTAATCATGTCCGACTCTGTGCGACCCCACAGACGGCAGCCCATCAGGCTCCCCCATCCCTGGGATTCTCCAGGCAAGAACACTGGAGTGGGTTGCCACTGCCTTCTCCAATGCATGAAAGTGAAAAGTGAAAGTGAAGTCAGTCAGTCCTGTCTGACTCTTAGCAACCCCATGGACTGCAGCCCATCAGGCTCCTCCACCCATGCTCATTGTTAATTCCCCATCTCTGGTAGTGCTCACCCAGTTATCCAGTGTGAATGATCATCTCTCAAGGGTTGTTGTAAAAACGTCCCCTCCCCTCTGCTACTAAAAGCCTCTCAGAAGCTTCCAGTCCTGAAGAGTTTTAAAATTTCTACTTTCTGATACTTAGTGACTTAGGCAAATTGTTAAAATGAGTGACTGTACTTTTGCTTTTACATTTGGATTGATTTGATTGATTGACTAATTGATTGATTTTTGGTCACAGTATGGCATACCCAAATTGTTAAACAGAGCCTTTTATAATTTTTTTAAAGTTGCAACTCCTGATAACTACTTAGGTATAAATTTTAATGATGTTAGACAAATGAAATAGTCATGTATGATATACTGTGGTCCAGAGTTTTAGGGGAGATAACTGATTTAAAACAAACCTAAAAACCATGTATATATAATAATAATTTGCTGAGACATGTCCTCCCCTCCTTTTTTTTTACCATAGTTTTTCTTACAATCCTGATACTTCACAAACATAGAGTCGAAATGATATTCAGATTATTAACTCATGTTTGTGCTTCTGTGAGTTATCTGGAGAGACTCCAACCTTGCCAAGTGCATTTAAAAAAGTGACTTCATTTTCAAATGAAAGATTTTTATGTGACTAACAGTGTGAAATTGTTTATTGCTATCAGAGAACATTATGCCTATGTAATATTGATTTATATTAATAATTAAATTTCTAAATTAAATAGCAAATATAAATAATGTTAGCTGGTTTGTCATTTATGTTCATTGCATTTTTTAGTGTAATACTGAATTAATTCTTATTTAATTAACATTGTAAAGCATGGTCATTAAAAAAAAACTCTTTTAATAAGAAAAAAGAAGAAAATGTAGGCAACAATAGTACTTGAATTTTTTGTTTTGTGCTATTATTGAGGGAGAAGGACCCATATTGCCTTGGCAGAGAACATAATATAGCATTTATTTCCCCTACTACCATAGGAGCTTATTTTCAAAACAACTGAGAAATAACAGGAAATAAATATACAGCAAAAGGTTTTAGGAATTAAATGAAAACTTTTAACAGATGCCTTTAGGCATTCATTCTTTGACTAGATAGTATCCTCAACAATTTATTCGCACCAGGGGCAATGGGCAGAGTTGCCCTTTATCCACACTTTTATTTTCTGTGGTAATAGGGCCTTTGGGTGAGGCTGGCTATACATTCCATAAATGTAGCTGTTATTGACGTAAATGGAGTGGAGCATATAAACCAGCATTCACTGTTGAAGATCTTATAATGTTTGTCACTCACCTAGACCTCTTGTTTACAGTCTCTGAGGACGAAATTGAGGCTTTAGCGTTAGTCTGACTCTACGTTTTTTCTTTCTCTAAATTGTAGTCATTCCCTTGTGCATTCGGTTCTACCCCTGAGGTTACATCTTTCATTTTACATTAGCAACTTACCATTTCAAATATTTATATATTCAGGTTAACAGCTGTCTAGGGAAACATAGTGTGTTGTATGCTTACATTCTTTTTACCTGCTCCAATTTTTTTAAATTAATTTTTTATTTTTAAAGGCAATCAGGGGAGGCTGGGCATGGCTTTCTTTTGTAATATTTGGAAGAATGCGTTTTAAAAAGTCATCCTAGAGAAGAAATTTGTCGCGTTTACTTGATTTTAAGTTTCACTATAGGTATAAAAGGAAGTTAATTTAAAATGGTTTAAATAGCCATATGATTCAAAATGAGAATCTATGAAAACCTACACAGTATAAAGGATTCCTTCAATTATTTTCTCACACATGGCCAGTTTCTACTTTCCCCAGGTAGCTACTGTGAAAGTTTTATGCCCTTACAGAGTTTTGTTTATGCATGTACTTGCCAGTAATGTAGATATTTGTCTTTCATTTATACTAAAACAACATTTTATTATACATACTATCCTGTATTTTTTAAATTCAAAGCTTTCTATTACTATGTAGAGCACTTTTTCATTCTTTTTTACAACTACATAGCTTTCCATTGAAGTGCCATAAATGACTCTACTTGTCCCATATTGACGGATGTTTATATTGTTTCCCAATCTTTCAGTATTACAGTGCACAATGACTCACTTTAATTCCACACTGGTTTCACACTTGAGCAATGATATTTGTAGGCTAAATTCCAAATAGTATTTAAAAAATTTTAATTTTCATTTCAAGAAAGAGTTCATTATTATTTCTTAAAAATTCTACAAGATTGACACTAGCCCCTCCCCTCTTTTGCAGCTTCAGCACTTGGAATCAAAACGTTTTCTGCCTGGTCTAATCTTACACAATTTTCTTCTACATCTGCTCAAGAGACTGGGCCTCTTAAAGCAGAACCCCTGGCTGGGTCCACTTGAGCTACAACCTAAGCTATCTTTGGTTCAGAGAAGTACTGCTTTTACAAACTGATCCTCTGATACTACATGTCTTCTTGAATTACCATTTCATTGTTTAAGAACAGGTCTCTTCTAAGCTTGAGAGGAAGAGTTCTTTATTCTTTTACTAAATTGGTCAGCCAAAGAACAGCTTTTGGTGAATAAAAGATATTCTCATTTTAGCAAATGAAGGGGAAGTTCTATTCCCTCCAGTCCAATGCAAAATGTTGTTATTCCTTAAAAATGTTCTAAGTGCTCAAAGTGCTGGAAACTGTTCAGAACATACCACAGAACCCAGTTCCTCCCTACATTCAAAATGTTTACATTCTAAAAATGACAAGAGAGGGAAGGTTGGGAAGGTAGCTAGATCCGGAACAGATGGGCACATATGCCCTCTCTCCTTACCAAATGCAGTCCTATGGATGGCTCAACAGTTAATGTAGATTTCTCTTTCCTAAGTTTTATAAGTAACTCTGCTGTGCACAGCCAAATGACTTGAAATGTGAAGATGTAATGCCTCTTTGCTGTGCCCTGCTGTTCAAATGTTCTCAGCTTTGACAATTTATCTTGCTGGAAAATGTCTTCAGAATGTCAGTCACTTCAGTCTCCATGCTTGCCATTTGCATGTTGCACACCTGCTGGTATCTTCGGTTGTGATCTATTGTTACTTTTCTGCGGGGGTGTGGGGAAGGTGCAGTACTGCATTTGCAGACTTGGAGTTCAGTTTGTGTGCAGTTTAGAAATGATTCTTGTGAGCCCAGCTAGCCTTTTTTTAACATCATTATCACCTACAAACAAATGTTTACTGAGTGCCTGGTGAAATTTTAGTGCGACATTAGCCACTTAGGGAGATAATCATAGCTAAATGAAAAGACAAATTCTTTGTCCTAAAAGGATTAAGGCCCATATGAGAATACACATAGACATATAGGCACACAGATTCACAAAGGAATACTCACAAACAATATCATCTGGCGAACACAGGTACAGATATTCCAGTTAAATAAAAATGTGTTATAGTAGATGCATCTGCTAAGGAGTGGGAGATAGGGTGAGGGGAGACATGAAGAGAAATAAGTTTGTGCCCTATATGCTTCTCTATTGTTTGTTTGTTTCTTCAATGAGCAGGTAATCCTTGTCTAATTAAAGATAATGATTTAAAAAACAGCAATAAAATAATTTTATGTAACTTCATATCAATTAGGATACTTTTGGCTGCAAGTACTAGAAAACCCATCTTAAAATTAGTTGAAATAATAAAGCATTTATTACTTGACCTAGTAAAATCACAGAGTAGGATAGTGTCAGGGCTGGTTAATCCAGTGGCTCAGTGATGTCATCAGTGACTGAATTTCTTTCCCTGTTTCTGCTCTATCTTAGAAGAGGTGCCCCATCAGGGTCATGGTAATAATCAGAAGCTGGAAATGGAAAGATGGTGTGCCCTTCTGTGTCAGGTTTCCTCCATGTCTCTAAAATCTTTCAGTTTTGAAAACTTCAAGCCTATGTCCTTCCCAGCTTTGATGATTATCAGCATTTTGCCAATCTGTTTCATTTATTCCTTTCCTCCACTTTCCACTTTTTTTTTTTAATGGACTATGTTAGAACAAACATCACATATTTTACCCATATATTTACCAAATAGTTCAGCATGCATTTAGCAAATACAAACTTTTTAACATAATCGTGTACATTTATCACACACAAAAGTAATAATTCCTTAAAATCATTTACTACTATGTTCAATTTTTCCCAACTGTCTAAAGAAAAAAAAAAAGAATCCATATAAGACCCATACACTGCTTGTTGATTGTTATATTTGTCTAAGTCTCGTTTTGGGTTTCCCTGGTAGCTCATCTGGTAAAGAACCTGCCTGCAATGCAGGAAACCCCAGTTCAATTCCGGGATCAGGAAGATCCCCTGGAGAAGGTATAGGCATGTGCTTCCCTGGTGGTTCAGACAGTAAAGAATCTGCCTGTAATGCAGGAGACCTGGGTTCAACCCCTGGGTTGGAAAGATCCCCTGGAGGAGGGCATGGCAACCCATTCCAGTATTCTTGCGTAGAGAATTCCCATGGATAGAGAGGCCTGGTGGGTTACAGTCCATGGGGTCACAGAGTCAACATTGAATTATATTTATTCTGTAGACCATCTACATACTAGATTTGTCTGATTGCTTTCTTGTGATGCACTGAACTCGATCCTCTTCCTCATATTTAGGTGTTTAAATATCAAGACTAAACAGGTTCAGATTCACTTTTGTTTTTTTGTAGGAATAATTTCATAAGTGATACTATGTACTTCCTAAAAGTCCAAATCAGAAGACAGGTAATAACTGGTTGTTCTACTGTTAGTGATATTATGATTCATCAGTGGATTCAGAAGTTGTCAATAAGATCCATTCTTTATAAAGTTATGCATCAGCTTTTGCATACTGTTTTGTCATCTATTGATGGTTGTTGCCTAGACTAATTATTCTCTTAAGGGTTGCATTTGTTAGTTGCAATTCTTGAATAAAGAAGAATTTTTCCTTATAAACTAATTTGTTGCTCAAAATATAGGAAAGAGAGAATAAATGCTTGATGCTCCCTTTTATTGGCTTTTAAAAAAAAGGGATAAAACTTGTCCATCAATCCATCTTCAGAATTTTCACTTTACTTCCTTTTAAAAATTTTTTGGCTGTACCCTGAAGTATGTGGGACTTTAGCTCCCCTACCAGGAGTTGAACCCGTACCCTGTGTTGAAAGCTGGAGTCTTAACCACTGAACCATCAGGGAAGTCCCTCCTTTTATTTCTTTTTGATCATTTTTAGGTAGTACATGTCTATTCCTAAAGTAATCATTTGCAAGGGAAGTAGAATTACCACAATTGAATCAGACAAGCTTATCTTCTTGGGATTGACCAGAAGCCCAGATTTTTGAGAAAATGATACTGACTTGTATTTGAATAAATTGAGCGGTATTAGTAATGAAAAGGCAGAGAACTCGCTAGTGGGTAGGACACTACAGTGCATGGTGGAACGTAACTGTCTATACGCATCTGATTGTCACTTCCTTATTCTTTGCTCAGTAACAAGCTACCTGAATTTACTAAAATAAACCTCATCCTTTACCTGTATATTCTGAGTACTGTTTAGTTTCCTTGAACCTTTACTTTTACATGTTAATAAATCCACTACAACTTTTAATGAGTAATCTACTTTCTTCTCTCTCTAATGGCTTGCCTTTGCTTTATGATCCCATGGCCTGACTCCTTCCCTGGGGTGAATCTGAGCACCACTGAGCTCTTGTTGTCCAAGCCACCTTGTTTGAAGTATTTGAAACATTTATGTGAAATCTAGGCATAAAAGAACACTATAAAGATAATTTTTAGCATAGATGTCAGATTTCCAGAGTATAGTATTTTATCCCATTGAAGGAATTAGGTTAAAATTTTAAGTCTCCTGTGTTCTAAAACCCCAGAGGCAGGCCATACCTAATGGAAAATAACCTTCCCCTCATCTGGTGACTCATGGCCTCCTGATCCTTGAAAGAAAAAAACAACAAAAAAAAACTCTCTATAGTGGTAAGTTTTCCTATTAATCCTTAACTGATGACTTATAGCCTAGTTTCCTGGCAAGAGACCCCCTGGTGATGTATTTTCTGTTAAAACTTTTTCTGGGTAGCTGTTTTTCTGAAGACTGACCAACCGCCACGGGGTGGTCAGCCAGCCATTCCAACCCGATTACCTGCAGACCTATCCCCTTAAAGGTTAAGCCTTGCCCACCAATCAAACGTCTTCACCCCACCTGTACCTACCTATGGCCCCCAATCACATTGTTTTCCGTGTCCTAACCTTACTCCCACCTACTTGTGATTTTTCTGTATAAAAATCCTTAGTGACCAGCGTTCTGGGTTCACTCCTCCCGAGGAGTTCGAACCCCGGCGTGCCGGTTCACTAAATCCTCTTGCTGATTGCATCGAAATCCGGGTCTTGGTGATCCGTGAAGCGATGGTTCCGGTGATTAGGCCTTCTCCGAGTCTAACACCATCAGCTATATTTTAGCTAACTTGAATGGCAGTTTCACTACTAAACTGATGTCCTCCTGATTACTATGATCTTCTTTTCTTCACAACATGGGGGTGATGTTTTCAATACCTCCAGACAGATTGTTCATTGGTTTGCCGATAGATTTGAAGTCATTAGAGATCAGACCAAGAGACTGATTATGGGGCAACAAGTGGGTTGGAAAAATTAGGTCAGCCCAAAGAAGTATTCTATGTTGGTTTTCTGAGAGATGAGACATAGGAAAGGATCATATAAAGGAAAAGAAAGGATCACAAAGCCAGGATCATATTCCAGGGAGGCTGGTATAAATACAAGCTGAAATTGTGAGGGGTGACTGTAATGGTAGAATTAATAACAGTTGTATGCCAAGACTGTTGGGAGGATAATATCCAACTAATTTTTTTGAGACTTATGATGTCCCAAGCCATATTCTAAGCACTCTTATATTAACTTTGAAGAGTTTTATTACCACTTGTGGGCTTCTCTTTTAGCTCAATCAGTAATGAATTTTCCTGCAGTGCAGGAGACCTGGGTTTGATCCCTGGGTCGGGAAGATCCCCTGGAGAAGGAAATGGCAATCCACTCCAGTATCCTTGCCTGGAAAATCTCATGGTCAGAGGAGCCTGGTAGGCTGCAGTCCATGGAGTTGCAGAGTCGGGCATGACTGAGCAGAGTAACACTTACTTATTACTTGTTTTTCAGATAAGTTTTAGGACAAATACTGTTGATTCCAACTATATGGATTTCTGAAAAAGGCAAAACTGTGGCAATAGTTAAAAAAAATCAGTGGTTGCTAGGGGTTATGTGGAGTTAGAAATGAATAGGTGGAGCACAGAGGATTTTTAGGGCAGTGAAACTACTCTGTATGATACTGTAATGATGGACATGTTGTACATCTTTCAAAATCTGTAGAATATATGACACCAAGAGTAAACTGTAATGTAAACTATAAGCTCTGGGTGGCAATGGAGGAGTCTATGCATACGAAGGGACAGAGGGTACATGGAAAAACTTTTTATTGTCCACTCAATTTTGCCAGGTACTTTAAATTGTCTTAAAAAATAAAATCAATTATGTTTTTTAAAATGGAGCTTCTTTGGAAGTTTCCTGAAGTTTCTGAGCATTAATTCTTGCTCTTTAGAGCTCATGGCTGGCCGCCTTCTACTTTTCCCAAAACCTGATGGTTCAGATTTTTAAAAATTCTATGAATTATCTTTTATCAAGTTACTTTTCATGCTTAAGTTAGCCAGAGTGGGCTTCTGTGGTTATAAACAAAGAACCCTAGCTGTATACCCTTACACACTGATCCATATTATATGGGTCATTATTTGAAAAAGCATTTGACTTACAAATTGTAGTCACGTCTTGGCCAAATGGAAAGAAGTTTTAAGGTTATTCAAAACCAATTAAAATTTCAATACACTTTGAACATGACTTTTCAATGTTACCAAAGTGAAGTTATCTTCACTTTTTACAAACTCAGGACAGTAAGAACATATTTGTAGTATTTGTAGGTAGATATACTGTTACATTGCTCCCTTGGAGTCTCAGTTGGTAAAGAATCTGCCTGCAATGCAGGAGACCCAGGTTTGATCCCTGGATTGGGAAGATCCCATGGAGAAGGAAATGGAACCCACTTGAGGATTCTTGCCTGGGAAATCCCATGAACAGAGGACCCCGGCAGGCTATAGTCCACGGGGTCATAAGAGTCAGACATGACTTAGCGACTAAACCACCATAGTTACATACTGTATATCTTTGTGTCTATAAATTTTACCTACAAAACAACAATTTCATGTGGCTCAACTTACTATATACATGAAAGAGAGTCAATACTTTTCTCTTTCTTTTCATTTTTGAAATTTCTGTGTTCTCAGGAGTTAATATGTATAAGAAGCAGGATGAGTGAAAGGGAACTTATGAAAATCTAAGGAAAGAAGAAAGGGTGAAAGGCTTCCCTGGTGGCTCAGAGGTTAAAGCGTCTGCCTCCAATGCGGGAGACTCGAGTTCGATACCTGGGTTGGGAAGATCCCCTGGAGAAGGAAATGGCAATCCACTCCAGTATCCTTGCCTGGAGAATCCCATGGACGGAGAGGCCTAGTAAGTTACAGTCGAAAAGAGTTGGACACAACTGAGCGACTTCACCTTCACCTTCACCTTCAAGATTTAGTTAGGAAGAGGTCAAGAATACTTGAAGAAATACTTGAAGAATGGGAGATGAAGTGAAGAGAAGTTGCTTAGTCGTCCAACTCTTTGCGACCCCATGTACTGTAACCTACCAGAGGAAACTGGTATGGGGCTTTCCAGGCAAGAGTACTGGAGTGGGTTGCATTACCTTCTCCAAAAGAACAGGAAAGGTGAAGTGCAAAATGGAGAGAAAAGACAAGTGCAAAGTTTAGGGTCTAGCAGGCTCTCCTGGCCTCTCTCTGACCACCATGCTGTTTAGTCTCTCTGTAGTGACCCTCTTACAGGGTCCAGTTAGTAAAATTTGCTTATAGATATGCTAATTTCTGGGCTTCCCAGGTGGCACTGGTGGTAAAGAACTTGCCTACCAATGCAGGAGACATAAGACATGGGTTCTGTCTCTGGGTTGGGAAGATTCCCCTGGAGAAGGGCATGACAACCCACTCCAGTATTCTTGCCTGGAGAATCCCAAGGACAGAGGACGCTGGTGGGCTACAGTCTGATGAGTCGGATATGACTGAGGTGATTTAACACACGTGTACACATACTAATTTCTAAGAGGAAGTGTATTTTCAAATAGGAATAAATGATAGTTTCTTCCTTCTAAGTAATTATCAGTAAAACTTTCAAAGCCTGTTATGGGTAACAACATGATTACATTTACTCCATTTACTGAAGTCAACTGTAAACTAAGAACTCACTTGATCCTCCCAGCAACCAGTGTGCTAGGTTTTATTACTCTGATTTTTACAGATATGAAATCTCTAATTTAAAGAGTTTAAATAGTTTTCCCAAATCTTTCTGCTGTTTGGTATGTGAGTAAAACTGGAACCCTGACCTGGTCTGTATACTCATGCCTACCTCACTCACCAGTAGCTGCCTCAACAGTTTTTCTTTTTATCCTCTCTTTAAATTGAGGGGAATGCTCAAGAAGCAATGCTGGAATTTTTCAGAATAGGGCAAAGAGGCTATGAATCTTCTTACATTTGTTCCTGTTATGTTTTTTATGGATTTTTTCCATGTTTCTGATCTCTACTATTTTAAACTAATGACTTAATCAAGCATTTACAACTTTATTACTTGTACCCCAGTGTCCTTATTTTCTATATAATTTGACACCTGTTTCATTTTTTACTTTTAAGTGGTGAATAAATGTATTCTATATTTCTCAACTTTTTTTTTTTTTTAAAGAACTGTTTCCCTACCAGTCCAACCTCAGTTCAGTTCAGTTCAGTCACTCAGTCGTGTCCAACTCTTTGAGACCCCATGGACTGCAGCACGCCAAGCCTTCCTGTCCATCACCAGCTCCTGGAGTTTGCTCAAACTCATGTCCATTGAATTGGTGATACCATCCAACCATCTCATTCTCTGTCATCCGCTTCTACTCCTGCTTCCATCTTTCCTAGTATCAGGGTCTTTTCAAACGAGTCAGTTCTTCACACCAGTCCAACCTAGAACAAGTCAAATTGTCTAGTATTTATTAAGTGCAAATAACAATACACTCACTCCTCTGTAAGTGTTGTGGAGAGGCAGAAGTTGTGGAAGACTTGGTTCCTACCCTCAGGAAGCTTCCAAGCTAGCTAAGATTATAAAATTAACCAAGAGGAAACAATAACAAGTGGTATGGAACAATATTTCTTGAAGTATGAGGTGGAGATTAAAAAAGTGTAAGAATTTACAGAAGTGAGAGGTTGTTGGGGTTTGCAGCTGCCATGAGAAATGTGGGGTCTCAGTAGGCTCTTTATGAAGAGTGTCCCGTGAATGCATGGAGAGGAGATACAATACTCCAGACCAGGGGAGCACGAGTAAAGGTAAGAAGCAGAAGTGCTTAATACCAGGGAATAAGATTGACGGATAGATAATCTGCTTCCAGGCTTGCTGGTCTTATATTCGATGTGTGCCGATAATTGTCTCTCTATGCCATATATGTTTTGGTATCTGTCAGCCGTAGTCCTCTTGCTTTTCAATATGATTTCGATTATATCTCACTTTTATTACTGGAAAGGCTACATACTTTGGACTTTATTATTTACTTTGTGGTCATGAAATAAATAGTATTTTGGGTTTATAAATAGTTTCATGTATATATCCCAGTATGTAGCACCTTACTAGCCTTATGATGGGTGCCCAGTTAATGTCAGTAGTGGGACGATTGACTGCTTGTGGTATATAAACCTGAGCTTAATCAGGTTTTACAAAAACTATTCTTCCAAAGTCACCTCTTTTATATAGTCAGAGTGATATCAGAAGGGAAGGATTCAGATAGATGTCACCATCCCAGTGACTTGTAAGACTGGGTTGAAATGTTTTCTTTTCTCTTGTATATGAGGAGAAAAGCGAAGGTGAGGGCACGAAAACATCCTGTCTTTTTAGAAAAGACACCTTAAGCGTCTAGGTGTGAGAGGTTTTCTAATGATGGGAGGGTGCATGGGTTTGCTTCCAGTTTGCTAACACTGCCCTGTGGTGACAAGATCGTACATGCCATGGCAGGCCTGTGGGTGGCCTCAAAGATGTGCTGCCCTGGTAACCAAGCCATGAAATCAAATTTTGTTTGCAGACTGACTGGCTTATATGTCTCTTTGAAAGTAGGAATGTCTCAGGTATGTATTTCCAGCACAGCAGCTTCATCGGCTATAGCTAATAAATTCTTTACTGAGACCAACTTTACCGAGCACCGGCATGAAAAGGAAGTGCTCCTGGGGTGAAGAGATTTCAAAGACATTTTAATACAGTGGCCCCATGTGGAGGGCATTAATCCTTCTCGAGATTTCCTCTTATTATAACAATGGAAAAGGCTTCTAATGTATGAACCTCGTTAAATCAATCATCTCGGGAATTTAGATGCACAGTGTGATAAAAGCAACAACTTTCTTCACCTTAGGGCAATTTTCCATATGTTTTGGAAGTTAGGATTTAGGGAAAATAAGCTCTTAAATGCATTTATCATTCAGTTTCAAACGTATTATTTGAATTGTTCACTCTATTAGCCAAAAGAAATAGAAAGTCCTAAAAAGCTAATAAAGATGTTTCATTTTTAGATAATATTTATTTGTTTATACGACTGCTTTGGACATTCCTTTTGTATCTTTTAAACTGTAACTACACTGACAAAATATAAAAGGAAATGTATTCATTTGGAGCAGGGAGCTGTTTATTCTGGTTTTTATTTACAATTCTTTGCTATTTTTGTTTAAGAGTTTAACTGCTATTATCTGACAAAGCAGTATTGTGAAGAAGATTAAAAATGGTGAGGAAAATGCTTATGACAAAATATCCTAAGAGACACAGACTTTGTCTAGCCATAACTTCTTCCTGTTTGTATATAGCAAAGTACACTGAAAAGGAACACCAACTTCCAGAATATTTTAAATTTGGGCCTAAATGCACATGGGTTATGCCTACACAACTACAACATTAGTACTGGCAGGTGGGAGTACAAATTTGTAGGAGGCACTGTTTTAATGCTATAATGAGATTGGCCAGAAGAAATTCACAATTAAAGCATTTGCTTTAAATCTCTGCTGCTATATTAGGGAAGGAAGTTGATTCAAAATGTTAGCTTTGATTTGCTTTTATTAAATGCCATCCATTATTTACCTGCTGGCTGGAGTATATCTGGGCATTTCACAGCAAGATGGAAAATATGCCAAGTCCAGGGGTTCTCAGGAGCACATTTATAGACCTATGGCTAAACCATGTTGGAATTAATTTGGTCAAAGGTTATTTATATTGCTAGATCTCTCTTGAGCTCTCTGCCTGAATTATGGATATTGGTTCCAGGAATACCTAGATGGGATCTATAGACCAAGTGTGAAACTTATGCTCTGAACTCAAGAATTCCAAAAATCGATATCATATTGAACTGGTTTTCTCACTGCTTTTTCATAGCCCCTGGTTTGGTATTTTTGGAAGTTATATTAACTCTTTCAGAGACACTGATGCTGTATGTATATAAGAAGTGTTTTCTAATTATATCATAGTCCATCATCTAGCTTTTTTCCAGTTTGAATTGTGCTTGTTAAATGGGAGTCAGGTATTAAAATCAGAGACAAAACATTTACTGGAACAAAACTGTTTCATTTAAAATTAATCCATGCTTAGTATTAGGAAATTTTCAATATGCAATTATATCTCAAAACTTTTACAATATGTATACATATACGACAAACATTTTCAGAACTGAGATTATATTTTGTAGCCTCAGAGAAGTGTAGAGACATTAAAAAAATATTAATTTTATTACTTCCCATCCTGAAGATCACTGACTCTATAGTTTTTTATTGTTTGCTAAACACTGATTTTCTTTGGAAAAACAGAGTTTAACTAAGCACTAAATCATTGAAAGAGAAGTACAACATTGTAAATATTTCTACATGGTTAAAGGCTTACATGACATCTAGGTAAACTTATACCACCTATTAACTGACATCTTAGATCTCCATGGCTCAGAGAAAAGTACAAGGGTGGGAATGAGGCAAACCATCAGGATAAGTGGTTTTATCCAGGGTCTAACCGAGCAGTGGTCATTGCCCAAACAAACTTATCTTGTAAAAGTGGTGGTATCTCGTGTATTTTCAAATGAGAATACTGTTTTCTTCTTCCTTCTCTTCCCCTTTGCCCCTTTCTATCCCCTGTCACCTTCTCCATCTCCATACTTGTCTTCTTCCACAGAGTCTGATCCTAGTATGTTACCTGCAGTGGGCTATTCTGTGGTCTTTGCCTGCCATCAACTCTCTAACAGTATTTCCTTCCATAATGATCTATCTACGAGGTACAGAATGAAGTGGCTTAGGACACAGCCTGTGTTTTTGCTGTAGTTCTCTGGAGGAGCTGGAGTGAGCAAGTCTCTGGTCTTTATTTATTTGGCTTTTGCATAATTTTTGAGGTGTGAGAATGTGAACTGATGCTTACATGGTTAGAGTCGCAGGGAATTCTGAAATAGAAGTTTTAGTTCTGTTAGAAAAGCTTTGTGAGAAGGAGAGATAAATGAGAAGAGTACGCCCTGAACCTTGATGCTTAGATAGTAATGGTGTTGGAGAAGGGAAAGGGAGCAGGACTCTCAGAGGCTGCAGGACTGGCTTCTTTTCTGGGCAATGCAAAGAGCAGCCACAAAGGCAGACCTTCGCTGAGTGAAGGGAAAGTCCTTTTAAATCCAATCACAGACAAGAAGGAGTGTGAGCAGTTTAGGAGCTAGCAGGAAGAGGAGAGAAGTTGATGCTTTGGTGGAAGGCTTGGAGACAAATACCACTTTATAGTATTGACTATTATATTGTACTGTAAACTGTTAGACTATATGAGCTTTCTTGGTGGCTCAGTGATAAAGAATCTGCCTGCAGTGCAGTAGATGCAAGAGACACGGGTTTGATCCTTGGGTCAGGAAGATGCCTTGGAGGAAGACATGGTAACACACTCCAGTACCCGGAGAATCCCATGGGCAGAGGAGCCTGGTGGGCTACAGTCCATGGGGTCACAAAGAGTCAGACATGACTAAATCGACTGAGCACACACACATTATATGATGTTTTTCAGTCACTAAGTCGTGTCCCGCTTTTTGCTCCCCAGTGGACTGCAACATGCCAGGCTCCTCTGTCCTCCATTATCTCCTAGAATTTGCTCCAATTCATGCCCATTAAATTGGTGTGCTACCTAACCATTGCATCTTTCTCATCTTTGGCTGTCCCCTTCTCACCAGAATTTCCTTGGTGCTTCAGTGGTAAAGAATCTGCTTGCCAATGCAGGAAACATGGATTTGATCCCTGGATCAGGAAGATCCCCTGGAGAAGGAAATTGCAACCCACTCCAGTATTCTTGCCTGGGACATCCCATGCATAGAGCAGCCTGGTGGGCTACAATCCATAGGTTTGCAAAGAGTTGGACACGACTTAGTGACTGAACAACAAATATATATGATTCATTATCATAAAGCGAAGTATATTGTCCAAAAGCATTACGATGAAGTGCTAAATAGATATAATGGTGGTATTACTACTATACTCATATGCTTTATCCTTGGTGCCAAATATGCCCAGGAACTTTCATATAGAACATGGAGTATACTTGCTCCATGAATGTACTTCTGATTTAAAATAGGGTAATAACAAATTGGGTAAGAGTGTATTCCGGTCTATACAAGGAAATTCTAAACTTGTTTTAAAAGAGAAGTGTCCTTTGTTAATGTGGTATTTTGTGCTCTCCCCCCCTCCTCTGTGAGGCCTTGGCACTGGTTCTCAGCCTGGTGAGTCCCCCATTCTACCCTTGTCATCACGCTCTGTTGCTGTCAGCCACGGCTCAGCTCCATCTCTGGAGAGATGTGCCTTTGCTTCCATCCTGATTTATTTGCCCAGCCATGCTGGTATATGCGTTCTGCTTTGCTGCTAATTGTTTTCTATGATGCTTTTCCTAGTAACTGATGCTGGCTTTCACACCTTCCGACATGAGTATTTAAAACATTTTCCAGGCTCCTCAATTTACTGTCAGCAACCCTGTTTTATCTGTTGTGCCTTTGATATTTTACACCCTTTCCTCTGTTTAGTTTTTCCTTCTATTTCAAATAAAGCCTATTTAGCCAGCAGATCTCCAGATGGCAGGGCTAGGAGTCCACTGTGTTTCTGCCCTATTTGCAAGGATCCTGCCAGTGGCAGTGACTCAAGTGTTAAGGCTATAGATGGACATTCCAAACTCAAGGCATTTCCCAACTCAGCTCTTGAGAAACTGGCACTTGGCCCTGGGATGTTAAGAAGTCAAGAGCCTTAATGTTGTTGAATGACTTTGGAGTTACCGATAGAGTAGAATGTTTACTGCAAACGAGGGGTGGAGTGTTTGGCAGGTTTCTAGGGATTTGTAAGAGCTGAGAAGAACACAAAAGGAAACATGATAAAAATTAGAGCAAGAGTTGGATAAAAGATGATCAGACAGTGAAAGTGAAAGTCACTTAGTCGTGTCTGACTCTTTGCGACCCCGTGGATATACCAGGCCAAAATACTGGAGTGAGTAGCCTTTCCTTTTCCAGGCAGTGTTGAAGCCTAAATCAGTTTGAAAAGTGTTCAAAATTGACCCCCATCTGGAGGGAGCCAAGAAGAAGGAGCACCTGGCTAGGTAGTAATTTTTGGATAGGTGATGGGAACAGGTTACCTCAGTGGCTGCTACTGTATTCTTGTATATGAAAACCGAAGGTGTCTAGACCTGTCCTCAAAGAGTAGTGTTGTGTTTTATGCTGAATGACCTTTATTGAAAAGCAAGGCCAAGTGCAAATAATGACAGTTCAAAACACAATTCAAATCCTTATTGTTAGAGAAGAGAAGGAATCTATATAAGGAGTCAAAGTTATTAAACACAAATTATCATATAGAAGTCAGGGAGAGGAGCTGTCAAAAGACAGGGCAAGAGTGACTCCAGGGCTGACAAATGGGCAGCTATTGTTTATTCACTGAGGGCAATCTTGTAAGTTAAAAACAACTGGGGAAAGAAAAGTATGGTAAGAGTTTGCATAAGCCAGACCACATGGCTGTCTGACTTCTTTTAGAAATTATAGTCTACAGTCTCAGGGCAGAAGAAGCAGAAGAGAGAAGTGAGGAGTTTCAGGCTTTGAAATTGTCCTGGCAGATAATTGGAAGGGTTCGAGGTAAAGTGATTAAAGAGATTAGTGGACTAGAAAACTCATGGTTGATAAAATGAAGTTCTGACTTTCTAAGAGAGACTAATTGCTAGGAAATAATTCTTATGGGTTGGGTGGGGGGAGTAAATGATGGTATAAATTCTTAAATAAATTCTAATAAGATACCACCAAGAAATAAAATAAGATTTCTCTCATTTGGAATCTACCCTCCAAAAATCACAAAGTAATTTGACCCTCCTTTCTGTTTTATTTCAACTTTTCATATCTTCTTTTATACTGTAAAGGAAGTTTGCAGATTAACTTTTCATTTACTTTTATAATGGAATGTAGCTCTGTGAGAGGTTTAAAGATATGGTACATGTAAAGATCACTGACTCTATAGTTTTTTATTGTTTGCTAAACACTGATTTTCTTTGGAAAAACAGAGTTTAACTAAGCACTAAATCATTGAAAGAGAAGTACAACATTGTAAATATTTCTACATGGTTAAAGGCTTACATGACATCTAGGTAAACTTATACCACCTATTAACTGACATCTTAGATCTCCATGGCTCAGAGAAAAGTGACAAGGGTGGGAATGAGGCAAACCATCAGGATAAGTGGTTTTATCCAGGGTCTAACCGAGCAGTGGTCATTGCCCAAACAAACTTATCTTGTAAAAGTGGTGGTATCTCGTGTATTTTCAAATGAGAATACTGTTTTCTTCTTCCTTCTCTTCCCCTTTGCCCCTTTCTATCCCCTGTCACCTTCTCCATCTCCATACTTGTCTTCTTCCACAGAGTCTGATCCTAGTATGTTACCTGCAGTGGGCTATTCTGTGGTCTTTGCCTGCCATCAACTCTCTAACAGTATTTCCTTCCATAATGATCTATCTACGAGGTACAGAATGAAGTGGCTTAGGACACAGCCTGTGTTTTTGCTGTAGTTCTCTGGAGGAGCTGGAGTGAGCAAGTCTCTGGTCTTTATTTATTTGGCTTTTGCATAATTTTTGAGGTGTGAGAATGTGAACTGATGCTTACATGGTTAGAGTCGCAGGGAATTCTGAAATAGAAGTTTTAGTTCTGTTAGAAAAGCTTTGTGAGAAGGAGAGATAAATGAGAAGAGTACGCCCTGAACCTTGATGCTTAGATAGTAATGGTGTTGGAGAAGGGAAAGGGAGCAGGACTCTCAGAGGCTGCAGGACTGGCTTCTTTTCTGGGCAATGCAAAGAGCAGCCACAAAGGCAGACCTTCGCTGAGTGAAGGGAAAGTCCTTTTAAATCCAATCACAGACAAGAAGGAGTGTGAGCAGTTTAGGAGCTAGCAGGAAGAGGAGAGAAGTTGATGCTTTGGTGGAAGGCTTGGAGACAAATACCACTTTATAGTATTGACTATTATATTGTACTGTAAACTGTTAGACTATATGAGCTTTCTTGGTGGCTCAGTGATAAAGAATCTGCCTGCAGTGCAGTAGATGCAAGAGACACGGGTTTGATCCTTGGGTCAGGAAGATGCCTTGGAGGAAGACATGGTAACACACTCCAGTACCCGGAGAATCCCATGGGCAGAGGAGCCTGGTGGGCTACAGTCCATGGGGTCACAAAGAGTCAGACATGACTAAATCGACTGAGCACACACACATTATATGATGTTTTTCAGTCACTAAGTCGTGTCCCGCTTTTTGCTCCCCAGTGGACTGCAACATGCCAGGCTCCTCTGTCCTCCATTATCTCCTAGAATTTGCTCCAATTCATGCCCATTAAATTGGTGTGCTACCTAACCATTGCATCTTTCTCATCTTTGGCTGTCCCCTTCTCACCAGAATTTCCTTGGTGCTTCAGTGGTAAAGAATCTGCTTGCCAATGCAGGAAACATGGATTTGATCCCTGGATCAGGAAGATCCCCTGGAGAAGGAAATTGCAACCCACTCCAGTATTCTTGCCTGGGACATCCCATGCATAGAGCAGCCTGGTGGGCTACAATCCATAGGTTTGCAAAGAGTTGGACACGACTTAGTGACTGAACAACAAATATATATGATTCATTATCATAAAGCGAAGTATATTGTCCAAAAGCATTACGATGAAGTGCTAAATAGATATAATGGTGGTATTACTACTATACTCATATGCTTTATCCTTGGTGCCAAATATGCCCAGGAACTTTCATATAGAACATGGAGTATACTTGCTCCATGAATGTACTTCTGATTTAAAATAGGGTAATAACAAATTGGGTAAGAGTGTATTCCGGTCTATACAAGGAAATTCTAAACTTGTTTTAAAAGAGAAGTGTCCTTTGTTAATGTGGTATTTTGTGCTCTCCCCCCCTCCTCTGTGAGGCCTTGGCACTGGTTCTCAGCCTGGTGAGTCCCCCATTCTACCCTTGTCATCACGCTCTGTTGCTGTCAGCCACGCTCAGCTCCATCTCTGGAGAGATGTGCCTTTGCTTCCATCCTGATTTATTTGCCCAGCCATGCTGGTATATGCGTTCTGCTTTGCTGCTAATTGTTTTCTATGATGCTTTTCCTAGTAACTGATGCTGGCTTTCACACCTTCCGACATGAGTATTTAAAACATTTTCCAGGCTCCTCAATTTACTGTCAGCAACCCTGTTTTATCTGTTGTGCCTTTGATATTTTACACCCTTTCCTCTGTTTAGTTTTTCCTTCTATTTCAAATAAAGCCTATTTAGCCAGCAGATCTCCAGATGGCAGGGCTAGGAGTCCACTGTGTTTCTGCCCTATTTGCAAGGATCCTGCCAGTGGCAGTGACTCAAGTGTTAAGGCTATAGATGGACATTCCAAACTCAAGGCATTTCCCAACTCAGCTCTTGAGAAACTGGCACTTGGCCCTGGGATGTTAAGAAGTCAAGAGCCTTAATGTTGTTGAATGACTTTGGAGTTACCGATAGAGTAGAATGTTTACTGCAAACGAGGGGTGGAGTGTTTGGCAGGTTTCTAGGGATTTGTAAGAGCTGAGAAGAACACAAAAGGAAACATGATAAAAATTAGAGCAAGAGTTGGATAAAAGATGATCAGACAGTGAAAGTGAAAGTCACTTAGTCGTGTCTGACTCTTTGCGACCCCGTGGATATACCAGGCCAAAATACTGGAGTGAGTAGCCTTTCCTTTTCCAGGCAGTGTTGAAGCCTAAATCAGTTTGAAAAGTGTTCAAAATTGACCCCCATCTGGAGGGAGCCAAGAAGAAGGAGCACCTGGCTAGGTAGTAATTTTTGGATAGGTGATGGGAACAGGTTACCTCAGTGGCTGCTACTGTATTCTTGTATATGAAAACCGAAGGTGTCTAGACCTGTCCTCAAAGAGTAGTGTTGTGTTTTATGCTGAATGACCTTTATTGAAAAGCAAGGCCAAGTGCAAATAATGACAGTTCAAAACACAATTCAAATCCTTATTGTTAGAGAAGAGAAGGAATCTATTAAGGAGTCAAAGTTATTAAACACAAATTATCATATAGAAGTCAGGGAGAGGAGCTGTCAAAAGACAGGGCAAGAGTGACTCCAGGGCTGACAAATGGGCAGCTATTGTTTATTCACTGAGGGCAATCTTGTAAGTTAAAAACAACTGGGGAAAGAAAAGTATGGTAAGAGTTTGCATAAGCCAGACCACATGGCTGTCTGACTTCTTTTAGAAATTATAGTCTACAGTCTCAGGGCAGAAGAAGCAGAAGAGAGAAGTGAGGAGTTTCAGGCTTTGAAATTGTCCTGGCAGATAATTGGAAGGGTTCGAGGTAAAGTGATTAAAGAGATTAGTGGACTAGAAAACTCATGGTTGATAAAATGAAGTTCTGACTTTCTAAGAGAGACTAATTGCTAGGAAATAATTCTTATGGGTTGGGTGGGGGGAGTAAATGATGGTATAAATTCTTAAATAAATTCTAATAAGATACCACCAAGAAATAAAATAAGATTTCTCTCATTTGGAATCTACCCTCCAAAAATCACAAAGTAATTTGACCCTCCTTTCTGTTTTATTTCAACTTTTCATATCTTCTTTTATACTGTAAAGGAAGTTTGCAGATTAACTTTTCATTTACTTTTATAATGGAATGTAGCTCTGTGAGAGGTTTAAAGATATGGTACATGTGAGAAATATACCCTCTACATTATTCATGTAACAGTCATGAGCTAGAAGAAGTTTTATATTCTTGACACACAAAGAGCTGTATGAATATAGCAAAAATGACTGGTCAGTCCAACTTGATGCCTGCTTGGCAACATCCCTGGGGTCATGCATGAGTGAGAACTTGGAGCCCTAAATTTATCAGCATTTTGGTATTAACATGAATCACAGCAAGTCATATTTTTATGTTTAATTCAATCACAGGATATAGACAGGGATTATTTTAAATATAAATAAAGAAAATATGTGGAAAATTTCTAGTTTCTGTGCTCATTGTAACTAGCTCCTCTATACAGTTCAAAAGCATGATTTGGGGCTGACTTTCTAAAAGTTGACTTGTATCAGCTGAGTAACTTCCCGATCCCTTCTTCACTTGTTTCTCGTAATCTAAACCACCAGTCTACACAAGTAGCATAATAATACTTGGATTAGAAAGCATGATATTCTTTGTCACAAACTTTTACAGTGAAATTTGGGGTTATGACACGGCCTTTTTTTGTTGTCCAAACAAGTGTGAGCCATAGATAAATGAACAAACTGCATATCTGAAATGCTACTTTATGAACAAGTTTTAAAATTTACTGCCTGCAGCCTGTATCTGAAAGACAAGTATTGCTTGTGAAAATAATAATTGATCTTTAGAAGTCAGTTTCAATCTCTACACAGAGTTAATAAAGTAATATCCCTTAAGTTAGAAAATAGTGAAGATGTTAAAAATTTCAGGTGTTCTTAAATGGTAAAGAACAAATTTGAAGTAGAGCCTGTTTGACACTATTGAAAAAAAGCCTTAAATTTTACCCATGACCCACATGGCACACAGTTAGTGCCACTTAGCTAAGCAGGACTCCTCCTGTGTAACCAGCTAAATCACTTTGGCTACCAGGCCTCTAGTTTCTGCTTGATATCTGGTGGTTCTTTCCCAGGTGCCTGCTCTTTGTGTTTTCTACAGACTTTTCATCTTCAGTGGCCACCTGGTTCGTATTTCTTTTGTTTGAGTCTAGCTCCCATCTCCCACTGTTCTGAATAGTTTTGCAGAGATCAGCATATTCTATTTCTTGCTGAATGCCTCCCTTTCTCTGAGTTACATTTTGTTGTTTTGTGCTCTCATTTAATCTTTTTTCCTTGCCTCTTTTCTAATTAACTCCATCGTTGCCTCCTCCATTATGCTTGTAATGAGGTCACTGAGGTGTTCCTGAAATTTCTGCTTTTCCCATCTGCTTCAGGGTTCCAATTTGTGTTCTTTGGAATTCTAAAGTTTTTCTTTTGTTTAGTAGAAGCTCCCAATAAGGCTAAGTCTGGGGTGCCCTCTTTTCCTTCATCAGTTCACATGAAAACTTTCAAATTATTCAGGCTCTCAATGGTGTAAAAGGCATCATTTTCTCTAGCATAGAAATGGAGTTAGAAACAACAACAGTTGAGCTACACAGAAAATTTAAATATCTTTTGAAAGAGTGTGAAGTCTGTTCTTCCAGATTGCAAGTAGATGCAGGTGAGAAATTTCAGAAAGACACTTTTATCCACACTTGGACGTGAAGGGTATGTAGCTAACACAACAAAATGAATTTTAAAGGAAATTTGCAAATAATATATTTTAGGGAAAAAGTTTCTTAACTTTTTTTTCTTTTTTTGCTACTGGAGTGTTATTTTCATATAGAATTTTTCAGTAGACTACTGTTTAGCTTTTGCTGTGGACTGCATTCTGTATCCCACTCTCCCCAAATTCCTGTGTTGAAGTCCCACCAGCAATGTGGCGGTATTTTTAGACAGGGCCTGTTAGAATGCAATGAAAGCTGAATGAGATCATCAGGGTGGGGCCCTGAACTGATAGGACTAATCTATTTACAAAGAGGAAGAAGCCAGACCTTTCTTTCTCTTTGTATGTGCTGTGAGGAAAGGCCGCATAAGGACAAAGTGAAAAGGTGGTCATTTGTGAGCCAGGATGAGAGTTTTTATCAGAAACTCTGGCTGAACCCAGCCAGAACCTTAGTCTGAACTTTTCAGCTTCCAGAATAGTGAGAAAATAAATTTTTGTTGTTTAAGCTATCCAGGCTATGGTATTCTGTTATGACACCTAAACAGACTAACGCAGTCATTAGAAGTAATTCTTTAATCAGAGACGCACTCATGTAGTTTGTAAAGCACGACTAAATACATTACGATTTTAATTCAAAGAGTATAGGAGAAACTGGAACCCTCATACGTTGCTGGTGGGAATATGAAATGGTATAGCCACTTTGAAAGCAGTTCAGCAGTTGTTCAAAATGTTAATTGTTGAGTTATCGTATAACTCAGCAGCAGTTCTGCTCCTCTGTATGTACCCAAGAGAAATGGAAACATATATCTACACAAAACGAATGCTTATGGTGCTTATGGCAGCATTATTTCTAATAGCCAAAAGGTGGAAACAACTGAAATATCTATTGATGAATGGATAAATAAAGTACAGTATATCCATATAATGAAATACTATTCAGCGATAAAAAGGAATGAAGTACTGACACATGCTACAACACGGATGAGCTTTGCAAATATTATAGTGAGAAGCAAGTCACAAACACTACATATTGTATGATTCCACTTATACGAAATGCCCAGAATAGGCAAATCCATAAAGCAGAAAGTTCATTAGTGGTTGCCTGGGACTAGGGGCTGGGCCACTGAAGAAAATAGGGAGTGGTTGCTAATTAAATGAAGATGATTGGGAGAGGGGAGTGTGGAAATTGGGGGAGGATGAAAATGCTATAAGGTTAGATGTGGTGATGGTTGCACTACTCTGTGGACATACTAAAAAACAAATGAATTGTACATTTAAAATTGGTGAATTATATGATGTATGAATTATATGTCAATAAAGCTGTTAAAAAGTATACACAATTCAGAATGAGTAGTACTGACATATATAAACTACCATGTGTAAAGTAGTTAGCTAGTGGGAAGCTGCTGTATAGCACAGGGAGCTGAGCTCAGTGCTGTACTGAGCTCGAAGGGTGGGATGGGGGGTGTGGGAGAGAGGCTCCATAGGGAGAGGATCTATGTCTACTTATAGCTGATTCACATTGCAGTACAGCAGAAATCAACACAACATTGTAAAGCAATTATTCTCCAATTATAAAGTGAATTTTTAAAAAAGTTAAAAAATATTACACATTTGTGCATAAACATGTACAGAGAAGCACACTGTAAGGAAATATATCACAATATTAATAACAAAATCTTTAAAGATGATTTTACTTATTTATTTATTTTTGGCTGAGCTGGGCTTTAGCTGCTGGATGGGCCTCTCATTGGTGTGGCTTCTCTTGCTGCAGAGCACGGCTCTAGGTAGCAAGGACTTCAGAGGTTGTGTTGTGTTGGCTCAGTAGCTGTGGCTCCCGGGCTCTAGAGTACAATCGTTGCGGCTTTCAGGAGTTGTGGTGCTCGGGCTTAGTTGGTCTGTGGCATGTGGGATCCTCCTGGATCAGGGATTGAACCCATGACTTCTGCATTGGCAAGTGGATTCTTTACCACTGAGCCACCAGGGAAACTCCTTAATAAAATGTTTATGCATGTTTTCCGTGGATTTTCTACTTCCTTCTTCATGCTTTTAAATTTTTTCAAATTTTCTATATTGAATATACATTTTAATGACCAGGAAATAAATAAATATTTTTAACAAAGTAAGTGTTCTCAACTTTCATGCCTAATTAGTGAAGAATTTAGAGTCTGGACTTGGGGTAGTAAAGTAAAGGAGTAACAAGGTGTGTTTATATAGGCTTCTTGGTCCTAAATTCCCTATCTTTGGTGATGAGTGTCTTTCTCCCTTCAGATGTAGGAGGTGATCTGTTCACAAGATAGTAATGTTTCCTGATTTCAGGGAGACAGAAAAGAGAGTCATTGTGTCCCTCTTACGTTGGCTGTTTATTGAGTAACCTTAATTCAAAAGAATTAATATTCCATTGAGGCATATTTTGAGATGACCTACCATGGGCCTGAACAATTGGCCTTAGATGTAGAAATACCAAATTATGTTAATGTCAACCCAACAATGTTAAGAGGCAGTAATCAAGCAAAAGCTTTTATTTAGGGTCAAAGAATTGCAATTTGTGTTACACAGATTTGGGTAGCAACTGAAATAGTGTCACCCTGAGGAAACAAATCATGGGCTTTACAAACAAACAAATAAAAGAATGTCTGTGAATTGCTCATAAAGAATTTTGATTGGTGTTGGCAGCAGAAAGTTGTCTTGGCTAAACATGATTTTTTGCTAAGGCTATCACTAAGCTAAAGTCTGTTACTGGAACCAGCTGCACTTATTCTTCTCTTGGAATATTTGCAGTTTGACCCAGTTCTAAGGTTCAAGTTTTACCCAGTGAGGACAGGCATAAGGTCCACTTCCTTAATGGCTCTGGGCTCCATTAAAAAAAAAAACAACAAAAAAACCTGACATAAGTGACTCCATTTTATTTAATATTTTCCATGAACAATAATAGAAAACACAAACGGCTTTATTTTGTGTCAGGCACTGTACTATGTGTTTCATCAGAATTATCTCATTTAATTTTTAAAATTTTGAAAACAGATTTCTGTGAGTTAGAACTCCATCACTGATTCCAGTACATATGATCTTGACTTCCAGAGTGCTCCTGCTCACCTTCTGAGCTGTTGTGGTTATCATCATGTTGGCTTTCCATCATTTCCATCAGCATGCCAGTTCCTCCTGACTCAGAGCCTTTGTGTATGCTCTTCTCACTGTCTGGAATGTTCCACTTACCCACTACCTTCTACCCCCAACTCAAAACCAATTTTCTCATTAACATTTACTTTTAGATTTTAGTTTCAATGCCCTCTTCACAGGCTTTCCTTATCCCCAAATCCAGGTGAGATCCAATTATTTCATGATGTTATTAACACTGTGTACCTTTGTTTCCAAAATAATCTCAGTTATACCTATATGGTATTTATGTGTTTATTTGGATCAGGTGATTTCCTACATTAGGTTGTACATTTATGGCCATAGGAACCATGCTTAGGTTTCAGTCTTATGTATTTATTTAATTTTGATCATTATTATCTTCCTAGCACTTAGCACATTATACAGCATAGAGTAGCTATTCAATTGATATTGTCTGGATAGATTTTGAACTTGGAGATATTCACTTTCCCTGTTCACTTTTGAGAGTTTATCAGTTTGCAGTGCTTCTCTCACCACATCTGTGTCATCCGTTCCTGGTACTTAGAGTGGCCATGGGCATCCAATAATTTATGGCACTTGGGGTTTTTCTGAAACAATAACAGTCACCATGCTACTGTGACTTCCAGCTTCTATCAGCTTCCAGGATTCATTCCTTTCCCTGTTACTAGCATTTCTCCAACGAGAACAAAGGCTTTTAATTTCGTAGATTCATGATCAAACAGAGAGATGTGTGCCTTTGAGTTGACACTATTCAACTCAAAACCCGGAACAGTTATTTTTGAGACAAAAAGATGAGAAATGATCAAAGGCTAGGAATTTTTAGTGCAAATAAGGGTTGGTTCATGCATTTTAAAAGCATGACATTCATAATATCAGAGTGCAAGATGAAATTGCTAATGTAGAGATTATAGTTCAAGAAGGTAGTAAAACTTTCAGCTTCAAAGGCAGGAGAGACCAGCGACTTGATCACTTCTCTCTGTCTGCTTGAGGAAAATTTAAAAAGGAAACAGAAAAAGAGACATCTCTGAATTGGGTTTTCAAAAAGTCAAAGTTACAAAATTGAATCTACTTTAGGTTTTTTGTTATGTAAAAATATTCTATGTATATAAAAGGGAAATGACAAGATGAAATATTTTTTTTGAGGTAACAAGATTATAGGTGAATGTTTTCCTTTATTTAATTTTGACTTACATTCACATTGTCATAATCAATATAGAACATATGTTTTAAGGGGCTCCAAATCTTCTGTAGTTCCAGGTTATAATTACTGTGTATTTACTATGTGCTGAGTTCCATATTATATCATTTTATTTGTTCCCAATGACAACACTCAGAGGAATATGTTGAATAGGTTACAAAACAAAAGATAGAAATTTGCTCCTGCTCTTGTACCTTGGGAGAGGTAGCTCTGTGATTTGAACCTTGCTGGATCTGGCTCCAAGCTTAGTTTTGATCCATTGTCCTATCCCTTACTTTTGATCCCTCGACTTTCTTTTTGAGTTGCTTGACACAATTTCCTCAAAGACGTTACAAATTCCTTGACATTGACAAAAGTATTTCTTCCTCTGCTGTTTTATTACAATTAATTATTTCAATAAATATTTGTTAAACATTTGTTATGTGCCAGTGATTGTTTTGGTTGCTGGATGAACACAGTGAACCCATTGGACAAAGTCTTTACTATTAGGCTATTAGAGTAGAAGAAAGACAATAAACTCTCAAAATAGCAAATAAGAAACTATAAGGTCACACTGATATGTAGAGAATGAATGTTGGTTAGCTAATAGTGACTAGTTATTGGATCCAAGAAGCTGTTTACTAAATAACATTAATGTGATGCCCAGCCATGAAATTAAAAGACGCTTACTCCTTTGAAGAAAAGTTATGACCAACCTAGATAGCATATTCAAAAGCAGAGACATTACTTTGCCAACTAAGTTCTGTCTAGTCAAGGCTATGGTTTTTCATGTATGGATGTGAGAGTTGGACTGTGAAGAAGGCTGAGCACCAAAGAATCGATGCTTTTGAACTGTGGTGTTGGAGAAGACTCTTGAGTCTCTTGGACTGCAAGGAGATCCAACCAGTCCATTCTGAAGGAGATCAACCCTGGGATTTCTTTGAAAGGAATGATGCTAAAGCTGAAACTCCAGTACTTTGGCCACCTCATGCGAAGAGATGACTCATTGGAAAAGACTTTGATGCTGGGAGGGATTGGGTGCAGGAGGAGAAGGGGATGACAGAGAATGAGATGGCTGGATGGCATCACGGACTCGATGGACATGAGTTTGGGTGAACTCCGGGAGTTGGTGATGGACAGGGAGGCCTGGTATGCTGCGATTCATGGAGCTGCAAAGAGTCGGACATGACTGAGCAACTGAACTGAATTGAACTGTGAGGAGGAAACATCGGAACTGAGACTCGAATGATAAGAATGCTTTCAGTTGAGGAGCAACCTTTTCCTAAGGTCTTGTGGCAGAAGCCAGCCTGGTATGTTCGAGCAGTAGAAAGAGAAGACCAGTGTTGTGAAAGCATGAAAGATGGAGAGAGAAGTAGGGAGCAGCAAGATCATGTAGGGATTTGAAAGCCAGGGTAAGGGAAACGAATCTTAGTTTAATGGACATTGGAAGTCATTGGAGGATTTCATGTAAAAAGATATTTTCTGGCTGCTGTGTGGAAAACGGATGGTAGGGGAGCAAGAGTAGAAGCAAGAAGATGAGTCGGAAGGCTGTTAAGATATTCCCACACCCTGACACTGAGAGCTGATGGTGTTTTGATGGGAGCAGTCGTTCTCAGATTGAAGTATTCAACAGAATCACCAGGAGGGCCTGTTAAATCACAGGCGGAGGCCCTTTCCCTTCCCATTTCCATCAGGCATCTGATTCAGTACATTTTGGATGGGGCCTGAGAAGGATCCAGCCGTGATGCTGATGTTGACCCTCTAGTGGGCAAAAGTAGTAGTAATACAGACAAAAGGGGAAAGATTCAAAATGTTTGCACCCAACATAGGAGCACCGCAATATATAAGACAAATGCTAACAAGCATGAAAGGGGAAATTAATAATAACACAATAATAGTGGGAGACTTTAATACCCCACTCACACCTATGGACAGATCAACTAAACAGAAAATTAACAAAGAAACACAAATTTTAAATGAGACAATAGACCAGTTAGACCTAATTGATATCTATAGGACATTTCACCCCCAAACAATGAATTTCACCTTTTTTTCAAGTGCACATGGAACCTTTTCCAGGATAGATCACATCCTGGGCCACAAAGCTAACCTTGATAAATTCAAAAAAATTGAAATTATTCCAAGCATCTTCTCTGATCATAATGCACTAAGGTTAGATCTCAATTACAGGAGAAAAGCTATTAAAAATTCCAATATTTGGAGGCTGAACAACACCCTTCTGAATAATCAACAAATCACAGAAGAAATCAAAAAAGAAATCAAAATATGCATAGAAACGAATGAAAATGAAAACACAACTACACAAAACCTGTGGGACACTATAAAAGCAGTGCTAAGAGGAAAGTTCATAGCAATACAGGCATACCTCAAGAAACAAGAAAAAAGTCAAATAAATAACCTAACTCTACGCCTAAAGCAACTAGAAAAGGAAGAAATAGAGAACCCCAGAGCCAGTAGAAGGAAAGAAATCTTAAAAATTAGGGCAGAAATAAATGCAAAAGAAACAAAAGAGACCATAGCAAAAATCAACAAAGCAAAAAGCTGGTTCTTTGAAAGGATAAATAAAATTGACAAACCATTAGCCAGACTCATCAAGAAACAAAGAGAAAAAAATCAAATCAACAAAATTAGAAATGAAAATGGAGAGATCACAACAGACAACACAGAAATACAAAGAATCATAAGAGACTACTATCAGCAACTATATGCCAACAAAAGGGACAACTTGGAAGAAATGGACAAATTCTTAGAAAAGTACAACTTTCCAAAACTGAACCAGGAAGAAATAGAAAATCTTAACAGACCCATCACAAGCATGGAAATTGAAACTGTAATCAGAAATCTTCCAACAAACAAAAGCCCAGGTCCAGACGGCTTCACAGCTGAATTCTACCAAAAATTTCGAGAAGAGCTAACACCTATCTTACTGAAACTCTTCCAGAAAATTGCAGAGGAAGGAAAACTACCAAACTCATTCTATGAGGCCACCATCACCCTAATACCAAAACCTGACAAGGATGCCACAAAAAAAGAAAACTATAGGCCGATATCACTGATGAACATAGATGCAAAAATTCTGAACAAAATCCTAGCAATCAGAATCCAACAACACATTAAAAAGATCATACACCACGACCAAGTGGGCTTTATCCCAGGGATGCAAGGATTCTTCAATATCCGCAAATCAATCAACGTAATTCACCACATTAATAAATTGAAAAATAAAGGTCATATGATTATCTCAATAGATGCAGAGAAGGCCTTTGACAAAATCCAACATCCATTTATGATAAAAACTCTCCAGAAAGCAGGAATAGAAGGAACGTACCTCAACATAATAAAAGCTATATATGACAAACCCACAGCAAACATTATCCTCAATGGTGAAAAACTGAAAGCATTTCCCCTAAAGTCAGGAACAAGACAAGGGTGCCCACTTTCACCACTACTATTCAATATAGTTCTGGAAGTTTTGGCCACAGCAATCAGAGCAGAAAAAGAAATAAAAGGAATCCAAATTGGAAAAGAAGAAGTAAAACTTTCACTGTTTGCAGATGACATGATCCTCTACATAGAAAATCCTAAAGACTCGACCAGAAAACTACTAGAGCTAATCAATGAATATAGTAAAGTGGCAGGATATAAAATAAACACTCAGAAATCCCTTGCATTCCTATACACTAATAATGAGAAAATAGAAAAAGAAATTAAGGAAACAATTCCGTTCACCATTGCAACGAAAAGAATAAAGTACCTCGGAGTACACCTACCTAAAGAAACTAAGGACCTATATATCGAAAACTATAAAACACTGATGAAAGAAATCAAAGAGGACACTAATAGATGGAGAAATATTCCATGTTCATGGATCGGAAGAGTCAATATAGTGAAAATGAGCATACTACCCAAAGCAATTTACAGATTCAATGCAATCCCCATCAAGCTACCAACAGTATTTTTCACAGAACTAGAACAAATTATCTCAAGATTTGTATGGAAATACAAAAAACCGCGAATAGCAAGGGCAATATTGAGAAAGAAGAATGGTACGGGAGGAATCAACCTGCCTGACTTCAGGCTCTACTACAAAGCCACAGTCATTAAGACAGTATGGTACTGGCACAAAGACAGAAATATAGACCAATGGAACAAGATAGAAAGCCATGAGATAAACCCACACACATATGGACACCTTATCTTCGACAAAGGAGGCAAGAACATACAATGGAGTAAAGACAGTCTCTTTAACAGGTGGTGCTGGAAAAGCTGGTCAACCATTTGCAAAAGAATGGAACTAGACCACTTTCTAACACCACACACAAAAATAAACTCAAAATGGATTAAAGATCTAAACGTAAGACCAGAAACTATAAAACTCCTTGAGGAGAACATAGGCAAAACACTTTCGGACATATATCACAGCAGGATCCTCTATGATCCACCTCCCAGTATACTGGAAATAAAAGCAAAAATAAACAAATGGGACCTAATTAAAATCAAAAGCTTCTGCACAACAAAGGAAACTATAAGTAAGGTGAAAAGACAGCCTTCTGAATGGGAGAAAACAATAGCAAATGAAGCAACTGACAAACAACTAATCTCAAAGATATACAAGCAACTTATGCACCTCAACTCCAGAAAAACAAATGATCCAATCAAAAAATGGGCCAAAGATCTAAACAGGCATTTCTCCAAAGAAGACATACGGATGGCTAACAAACACATGAAAAGATGCTCAACATCACTCATTATCAGAGAAATGCAAATCAAGACCACAATGAGGTACCACTTCACACCAGTCAGAATGGCTGCGATCCAAAAATCTACAAGCAATAAATGCTGGAGAGGATGTGGAGAAAAGGGAACCCTCTTACACTGTTGGTGGGAATGCAAACTAGTACAGCCATTATGGAAAACAGTGTGGAGATTCCTGAAAGAATTGCAAATAGAGCTGCCTTACGACCCAGCAATCCCACTGCTGGGCATACACACTGAGGAAACTCGAATTGAAAGAGACACGTGTACCCCAATGTTCATTGCAGCAATGTTTATAATTGCCAGGACATGGAAACAACCCAGATGTCCATCAGCAGATGAATGGATAAGAAAGCTGTGGTACATATACACAATGGAGTATTACTCAGCCCTCAAAAAGAATAAGTTTGACGCAGTTCTAATGAGATGGATGAAACTGGAGCCGATTATACAGAGTGAAGTAAGCCAGAAAGAAAAACACCAATACAGTATACTGACACATATATATGGAATTTAGAAGACAGTAATGATGACCCCGAAAGTGAGACAATATAAGAGACACAGAGGTATAGAACGGACTTTTGGCTTCAGAGGGAGAGGGAGAGGGTGGAAAGATCTGGGAGAAGGACAACGAAACATGTATACAATCATATGGGAGATGAAGCATCAGTCTATGTTCAATACAGGATACAGGATGCTTGGGGCCGGTGTTTGGGATGAACCGGGGGGATGGGCAGGGAAGGGAGGTGGGAGGGGGCTTTAACATGGGGAGATCGTCTACACCTGTGGCTGATTCATGTCGGTGTATGGCAGAACCAAAACAGTAATGTGAAATGGAATAAGCATTAAACAAAAATACAAAAATAAAAATTTATTAAAAAAAAAATAAAGTTGGAGTGATAGAACTTGCTGATGGGTTTAATTTTGGAAGTGGAAAAAGAGAAAAATCAACCCCTAGAATTTCGGAGAAGTAGGGGAGGGCTTTTCAGTGAGAGGAAAAGGAGTAATTTTAGTGGAATAGGAGTAAGGGAAGATTCAAGATTCAATTAAATTAAGGGAAAATCATGAGGACTTTATCTTTTATACCTTCATGGTAGATTGTGTTAAATATAAATCCTTTCATTGAACTGATGAGGATGAGTGGTTGGTGCAGGGGAAATACCTTGGGCAGGTCCCAACTAAATGTTGGGGACCAGAATAGGGACTGGAGCTAAAGAGAACATGGTGTGGCTGTTGGGAACTGGACATATGGTTCAAGCTAGGAGAAGTGACTGAACCAAAGCCATGTCAGAAATAACCATGGAGGATCCTATATGACAGGCTTGGTTGGCATTTTCGTCTAGGACATGTGAGTTGCAAAGTGATTTGATGAACCAGGTCAATATGTAGGATGAATGGCAAGACAGGAAACTGTTTATTAATAATACGTGAGATAATGATAACAACTAACATTTACTGAGTGCATAGTGTTTGATAGGCATTGCTAATTGCTTTATATAGATTATCTAGTTTAACTCTTTTAATACCCTATGCCTTACATGTCTCCTGAGAAATCTGTATGAGGGTCAAGAAGCAGCAGTTAGAACTGGGCATGAGACAACTGACTGGATCCAAACTGGGAAAGGCATACATCAAGACTGTATGTTGTCACCCTGTTTATTTAACTTTTATGCAGAGTATGTCATGAGAAATGCTGAACTACATGAATCACAAGCTGGAATCAAGATTGCCAGGAAAGATATCAACAACCTCAGATATGTAGATGATATCACACTAATGGCAAAAAGTGAAGAGGAATTAAACAGCCTGTTCATGAGGGTGAAAGAGGATAGTGAAAAAATTGGCTTAAAACTCAACATTCAAAAAACAAAGATGATGGCATTCGGTCCCATCACTTCATGGCAAATAGAAGGGGAAAAAGTGGAAACAGTAACAGACTTTATTTTCTTGCACTTCAAAATCACTGCAGACAAGAGTATGTCATGAGAAATGCTGGACTACATGAATCACAAGCTGGAATCAAGATTGCCAGGAAAGATATCAACAACCTCAGATATGTAGATGATATCACACTAATGGCAAAAAGTGAAGAGGAATTAAACAGCCTGTTCATGAGGGTGAAAGAGGATAGTGAAAAAATTGGCTTAAAACTCAACATTCAAAAAACAAAGATGATGGCATTCGGTCCCATCACTTCATGGCAAATAGAAGGGGAAAAAGTGGAAACAGTAACAGACTTTATTTTCTTGCACTTCAAAATCACTGCAGACAGTGACTGCAGCCATGAAATTAAAAGAGGCTTGCTCCTTGGAAGAAAAACTATGACAAACCTAGACAGCATATTAAAAAGCAGAGGTATCACTTTGATGACAAAAATCCATATAGCCAAAGCTATGGTTTTTCTAGTAGTCATGTATTGTTGTAAGAGTTGGGCCATAAAGAAGGCTTAGTGCTGAAGAATTGATGCTTTTGAATTGTGCTGAAGAAGACTCTTGAGAGTCCCTTGGACAGCAGGGAGATCCAACCAGTCAATCATAAAGAAAATCAACCCAGACTATTCATTGGAAGGACTGATGTTGAAGCTGAAGCTCCAATACTTTGACTACCTGATGCAAAGACCGACTCACTGGAAAGACCCTGATGCTGGGAAAGATTGAAGGCAAAATGAGAACAGGGTGGCAGAGACTGAGATGGTTAGATATTAATAGCATCACTGACTCAATGAACATGAAATTGAGCAAACTCTGGGAGACGGTGGAGGACAAGGAAGTGTTGCAGTCCATGGGGTTGGAAAGAGATGGGCATAACAGTAACAGATATCAGAAAAGCTTTCTCTACTCTCATAACACTTCTGACATAAAATGTGTGGGTATTTTGTAGCAAGTATTAATAATTTTCCATTTCTTGATGGATGCCGAGTGGGTGGATGCCCTACAATTGTGTGTGTGTGTGTGCTAAGTTGCTTCAGTCATGTCTGATTCTTTGGGACCCTATGTACTGTAGCCCACCAGGCTCCTCTGTCTATGGGATTCTCCTGGCAAGAATACTCGAGTGGTTTGCCATGACCTCCTCCAGGGGGTCTTCCCAATCGAGGGATGGAACCCGAGTTTCTTATGTCTCCTGCATTGGCAGCCAAGTTCTCTACTTTTAGTGCCACCTGGGATGCCTGCCCTACAATTAACCCAGTTCTGACACTATTATCTGACTAGAGTTAGTGAAGACTTCACAGGTTAAGGGCTAAGTCCGCAGAAGACTTCTTCCCCCTCCTCGCCCACCGCCCCATTCAGACCCCAATCAAAAGTCCCAGGTTGTCACCAGCAGTTTGGACTGACGTACTATAAATTGCAGATTCCTGAGGTCCCCCTTTCAGGTTTGATCACTTGCTAAAATGGCTCACAGAACTCAGGAAACTGCTTTACTTACTATTAATATTTTATTATAAAAGATACATATGTGGTCAGGCCACTCAAGTTAGCTGTTCTTTTGCCCTCTGTACATTCCCTGCCCAACATGTGCCTGCTTCAACTATTTCATAGGACTGAAAGGGGCGATGAGGGACAACCTCTCTGTTGGTTTCCTGGGTAACTGACGAGCCAATCTGATGTCAAATCCCCTATAAGTGGTAACCTCCCCCATCCCCTGGGAGTGAAGGTGCTACCTTAATCTGCTGGCCATCTGCCACACACAGTGGAGTGTGGCTCCAGAACCTTGCTTCAGGCGTGAAAGATCCCCCATCCATTAAACCACTGATGGCTTAGTTGCTGACTCCCAGCTCTTCCTTTGATCTCGAAGCTGGGTGAGTACAGGGCTTGTAGGCTTGCAGAGTGCAGCCCAACAATACAACTCAGGAAGAGCCAAATGGAAATGATGCGTTAAGATTAGATATGTCGGGAAGGGTGGAGTGTTTCCATGCCTTATCTGGATGCGTCACACTTCTGGTAATGTGTCTTCACCAACACCCCCAGACCACTTTGGTTAGCAGAGCTTTTATGGAGGATTCATTAGGTAGGTACAACTGATTAAATCATTGCGCAGTAGTGGTTAACTCAACTTCCATCCTCTTTCCCACCTTGAGGTTCAGATATGGGCTATAAGTTCCAAATTTCTGATCACATTGTTGGTTCTCCTGGCAACTAGTCCTCCCATCATTAGGGGCTAACCAAAAGTCACTTCTTTAGCATAAACTCAGATGTGGTTGCAAGGGGTTTGTTATTTAGCAGTGAAAGACATTGCTTTCACATTTACCACTCTTCAGCTACTTCAGGAGCCAGGGACAAAAACCAAATATAACAAAACACACTCCTTTTACCTTCATCATTTAGGAAACTACAAGAATTTTAAGAGTTCTGGCCAGGAATCAGGGAAGAAGAGCAAAATGCATATCACTTATTATATCACAATGTCATATCCTATGAGAATTGGTATCATTATTAATATCTCAGTTTTATAGATGAGGAAATTTACATGAAGTCACATAGCTAGAAAGCTATAGAGCTGGGATACATACTCGGGTTCTGTTGAATTTCTATATATTTTAGGTTTTTATCTGTACAAGTTTAAAACAAAGATTTTATTGGGGAATTAAATAGCTTTATGTTTCCGAGTCTGTAAAGTGTTTATTTTTGGGGGCTCCAAAATCACTGCAGATGGTGACTGCAGCCATGAGATTAAAAGACGCTTACTCCTTTGAAGAAAAGTTATGACCAACCTAGATAGCATATTCGAAAGCAGAGACATTACTTTGCCAACAAAAGTCCATCTAGTCAAGGCTATGGTTTTTCCAGTGGTCATGTATGAATGTGAGAGTTGGACTGTGAAGAAGGCTGAGTGCCAAAGAATTGATGCTTTTGAACTGTGGTGTTGGAGAAGACTCTTGAGAGTCCCTTGGACTGAAAGGAGATCCAACCAGTCCATTCTGAAGGAGATCAGCCTTGGGATTTCTTTGGAGGGAATGATGCTGAAGCTGAAACTCCAGTACTTTGGCCACCTCATGCGAAGAGTTGACTCACTGGAAAAGACTTTGATGCTGTGAGGGATTGGGGGCAGGAGGAGAAGGGGATGTCAGAGAATGAGATGGCTGGAAAGCCTCACTGACTCAATGGACGTGAGTCTGAGTGAACTCCGGGAGATGGTGATGGACAGGGAGGCCTGGCGTGCTGTGATTCATGGGGTCACAAAGAGTCAGACACGACTGAGCGACTGAACTAAACCGAACTGAAAGTGTTTAATATCAGCGTCAGCTGGAGACATGCCTCCCCCATCCTATTCTTCTTATGGCACTGCTTCTATTGAAAAATCTAGATCCAGTTACATCATTGATAGCTCCTCTTCCAGGAATGTAGTTCATTATATGCTTGAGGACTGTTTGCATGGTATGGGTCTGAAAATAGTATCTTCAGTGTTGAATTAGCTGCAGTTGATATCACCATGTTTTTAAAGTGTCAATACATTAATTATATATATGAAAGTGTTAAATTCCCTTGAAAAGACTTTTTTTTTAATGTTTTTGCTTCCCGGTAAAGGGAAATCCACATATTCTGAGATGCCAGGCTGTTTATCTACTTCCCCTCCTGTTCCTTTGTCTAATGTCTTTCATCTTGTCCCCCATTTCTCATATCCTCACCTTCCGGAATGACATTTCCAGGGAACACGGGAAGAGAACAAAAGATAGTCAAAACACATGACCCCTGAAAGATTAAGTGTGCCTTTATCTTCTGTGCTGCTCTGGACACCACCCTCTGCTTATGACACGTCACTCTCCTGAACCTTGTCAGCTAGTACAGCTCCTAATTGTCCCTATGCAGACAGATAGGAGAATTTGACAGGCTTCCCTGGGGGACCAGAGAAACAAGAAAGATATTTTCTTAACACATTAAATTTCATGGCTTTTTTTTCCCCCCAGAGAAACTTTCCAGGATTGTTCATTTGTTATTTTCCCCAAGTCTCTGAATGAGTTATTCATTTTAAAACTTGAGAAACTGAGCAAGTTTGGGAACACTGAGGAACTCATGAGCTGAATATAGGCTCTCTGAGGGCAGGGAGATATAATATAATAGCTTTATTAAAGAAGTAGGTTATTTTACAGTACTATGTTATGTTAGATAGTCATTTAATAAATGTTATTCAGTTATTTCAACTTCATAGAAACTGCTTTACAGACTGCAGCAAAGACCACAGATAATACAAGATGCTTATCACCTGAATTCTGGGCTTTATTTCTATAGAAAGGACTTTCAAATACACCATATGTTTACAATTTTAAAAAATATCTTAAAATGTGACTCTCTTTATTCTATGTATTTTGTACTTAAAGACAGTGTTAAAGAAATGTCTAGTGAGGCATGTTTTGTTTGAGTATTGATTTGAATTAAATAGGAAAGCAAGAAAAATCCTGAGTTAGTCAAGTAAATAGACAGAAATATGATTGGGGGCTGGGAGGTGCTCGGCAGAAATTCTTGTTTCTAAATATTTCTCCAGTAGTACAGATAGGTTTCCAATATGTCTCCATTAACTGTGAGAAGTCACTAATTTAAATGTGCTATTCTCCTGGGAATAGCATCAAGTTATTATTAGCAATTGATGCTGGAGATATTTGATATCTAATTAAGAGTAGAAGGTAATGAGAATGAAGACCAGGGAAGTTTGAAGCAGGAATGGAGATAAAGCATGTTCATGGTGTGACCTTTTCATGGAGATGGACTGAAAAGAGTAAGAAAAAAAAAAATCTTCCCCAAGGGGGCATACTGAATCTCCCATTCTGAGAGAGGCTCTATTGTTTAAAATCCCTGCTGACAGGGAGGTGGTAAGCATTTTAACTATACTACCTGTTCCGGTGTTTCCTTTATTTAGGGGAGGGGGTGAGGGTGATGAACCTGACACAAGGGCAGCTAAGCTATTCAAAAGGTGAGTCAATGACCTATGGCATCAGTTCAGTTCAGTCGCTCAGTCATGTCCGATTCTGAGACCCCATGAATCACAGCACGCCAGGCCTCCCTGTCCATCACCAACTCCCGGAGTTCACCCAAACTCATCCATCGAGTTGGTGATGCCATCCAGCCATCTCATCCTCTGTCGTCCCCTTCTCCTCCTGCCCTCAATCCCTCCCAGCATCAGAGTCTTTTCCAGTGAGTCAACTCTTTGCATGACATGGCCAAAGTTATGGAGTTTCAACATTAGCATCAGTCCTTCCAATGAACACCAGGACTGATCTCCTTTACAATGGACTGGTTGGATCTCCTTGCAGTCCGAGGAACTCTCAAGAGTCTTCTCCAACACCACAGTTCAAAAGCATCAATTCTTCGGTGCTCAGTCTTCTTCACAGTCCAACTCTCACATCCATACATGACCACTGGAAAAACCATAGCCTTGACTAGACGGACCTTTGTTGGCAAAGTAATGTCTCTGCTTTTTAATATGCTGTCTAGGTTGGTCATAATTTTCCTTCCAAGAAGTAAGCATCTTTTAATTTCATGGCTGCAGTCATCATCTGCAGTGATTTTGGAGCCCCCCCAAAATAAAGTCTGACACTGTTTCCACCATTTCCCCATCTATTTGCCATGAAGTGATGGGACCAGATGCCATGATCTTCATCTTCTGAATGTTGAGCTTCAAGTCAACTTTTTCACTCTCCTCTATCCCTTTCATCAAGAGGCTTTTTAGTTCCTCTTCACTTTCTGCCATAAGGGTAGTGTCATCTGCATATGTGACGTTATTGATATTTCTTCCGGCAATCTTGATTCTAACTTGTGCTTCATCAAGCCTGACATTTGCATGATGTACTCTGCATAGGAGTTAAATAAGTAAGGTGACAATATAAAGCCTTGAATTGTTCCTTTCCTAATTTGGAACCAGTACGTTGTTCCATGTCCAGTTCTAACTGTTGCTTCTTGAACTGCATACAGATTTCTCAGGAGGCAGATATGGTAGTCTGATATTTCTATCTCCTTAAAAATTTTCTACAGTTTGTTGTGATCCACACAGTTAAAGGCTTTAGCATAGTCAATGAAGCAGAAGCAGATGTTTTTCTGGAATTATTTTTCTTTTTCTTTGAGCCAGCAGAAGTTGGCAATTTGATCTCTTGCTCCTCTGCCTTTTCTAAATACAGTTTGAACATCTGGAAGTTCACAGTTCATGTACTGTTGAAGCCTGACTTGGAGAATTTTGAGCATTACTTTGCTAGCATGTGAGATGAGTGCAATTGTGCGGTAGTGCCTTTCTTTGGAGTTGGCATGAAAACTGACCTTTTCCAGTCCTGTGGCCTCTACTGAGTTTTCCAAATTTGCTGGCATATTGAGTACAGCACTTTCACAGCATTATCATTTAGGATTCAAAATAGCCCAACTGGAATTCCATCACCTACGCTAGCTTTGTTCGTAGTGATGCTTCCTAAGGCCCACTTGACTTCACATTCCAGGATGTCTGGTTCTAGGTGATTGATCACACCATCGTGATTATCGGGGTCATGAAGATCTTCTTTGTATAGTTCTTCTGTGTATTCTTGCCACCTCTTCTCAATATCTTCTGCTTCTGTTAGGTCCATATCATTTCTGTCCTTTATTGTACCCATCTTTACATGAAATGTTCTTTTGGTATCTCTTATATTCTTGAAGAGATCTCTAGTTTTTCCTATTCTATTGTTTCCCTCTATTTCTTTGCATTGATTGCTGAGGAAGTCTTTCTTATCTCTCTTGGCTATTTTTTGGAACTTTGCATTCAAATGGGTATATCTTTCCTTTTCTCCTTTGCCTTCGCTTTTCTTCTTTTTTTCAGCTATTGGTAAGGCCTCCTCAGACAACCATTTTGCCTTTTTCTTGATCATCAGATGATCAAAACACTGGAGCCTCAGCCTCAGCATCAGTCTAATGTGTATTCAGAGTTAATTTCCCTTAAAATTGACTGGTTTGATCTCCTTGCTGTACAAGGGAGTTTCAGAAGTCTACTTAGGTTTGTGACCATTATTCCACTAAATTCCTAGAAGTAAGAAATTTTAGATGTGAGAAGCAGACATCTAAGGGTATGCATTAAATCTGATAAGCTTACAAGCAATCTAATTTGAAAACCTCTCACACATTTCAGATTTCTCAGTCCCCTTACTTTTCTGATCTAATCTTGTATGAAGATAAGTTCTAAGATGAACAAATGAAAAGAACAAAGAAGTATGACAAGTTTTTTTTACTTAGAGGGATATTAGTAAGCATTGGGAGACAACCACAAAATTATCTGTAGCATTTGATCCCATTGGATATATGTAAGCGTAATTTCTTCCAAATTTAGCTCAACACTACTATTGAGTAACACTAGGATCTACCCAAATTGAGTATATTAAGACATTTTCTTCTTGGATTAACCTACTTTTGAAAGTATATCCTATAGAACAGTCTGCTCTTGGCATCAGTCCTACATTTTGGTTTTCACAAATGATTAGCTATACTATAGGATATGAAGAATAAATAAGAGCAAAAGATCATAAAATGAGACCATATTGTCCAAACATGCTATGTACGCCTTGGCAAACAGAATGCATATATTAAGACAAATCACATTTAACTTGCCAGGGAACTGGGTCAAACTGGCATAGATTGACTTCTGTTGGACAAATCAGGAAGGGAAGCTTAACAATGGTCCCCTTGAAGTAGGGAGACCATATAATTTATTATCTGGAGTGGGACACTTTTGAAAGTGGTAGAGACACTACTAATAATTCAGTTCAGTTACTCAGTCATGTCTGACTCTTTGCAACGCCATGGACTGTAGCACACCAGGCCTCCCTATCCATTACTAACTCCTGGAGTTTACCCAAACTCATGTCCATTGAGTCAGTGATGCCATCCAACCATCTCATCCTCTGTTGTCCCCTTCTCCTCCCACCTTCAAACTTTCCTAGCATTATGGTCTTTTCTAATGAGTCAATTCTCTGCATCAGGTGTCCAAAGTATTGGAGTTTCAGCTTCAGCATCAGTCCTTCCAATGAACACTTTGGACTGATCTCCTTTAGGATGGACTGGTTGGATTTCTGTGGAGTCCAAGGGACTCTTAAGAGTCTTCTCTAACACCACAGTTCAAAAGCATCAATTCTTTGTGCTCAGCTTTCTTTATTGTCCAGTGCTCACATCCATACACGCCTACTGGAAAAACCATACCATTGACTAGATGGACTTTTGTTGGCAAAATAGTTTCTGCTTTTTAATATGCTGTCTAGGTTGATCATAACTTTCCTTCCAAGGAGTAAACGCCTTTTAACTTCATGGCTGCAGTCACCATCTGCAGTGATTTTGGAGCCCCTCAAAACAAATTCAGCCACTGTTTCCCCATCTATTTGCCATGAAGTGACAGGACCAGATGCCATGATCTTCATTTTCTGAATGTTGAGCTTTAAGCCAACTTTTTCATGATCCTCTTTCAGTTTCATCAAGAGGCTCTTTAGTTCTTCACTTTCTGCCATAAGGGTGGTGTCATCTGTATATCTAAGGTTATTGATATTTCTCCTGGCAATCTTGATTCCAACTTGTGCTTCATCCAGCCCAGTGTTTCTCATGATGTACTCTGCCTATAAGTTAAGCACAGTGACAATATATATCCTTGACGAGTCCTTTTCCTATTTGGAACCAGTCCATTGTTCCATGTCCAGTTCTAACTGTTGCTTCTTGACCTGCATACAGATTTCTCAGGAGGCAGATATCCATTTTCCATCTCTTGAAAAATTTTTTACAGTTTATTGTGATCCACACAGTCAAAGGCTTTAGCATAGTCAATGAAGCAGAAGCAAATGTTTTTCTGGAATTATCTTTCATTTTCTGTGATCCAACTGATGTTGGCAATCTGATCTCTGGTTCCTCTGCCTTTTCTAAAACCAGCTTGAACATCTGGAAGTTCATGTTTCACATACCGCTGAAGCCTCACTTGGAGAATTTTGAGCATTACTTTACTAACACGTGTGAGATGAATGCAATTGTGAGGTAATAATTACACTAGGTCAATCAACGTAAACTTGAAGTTTTCCAGGAAATTGCAATGGCACCCCACTCCAGTACTCTTGCCTGAAAAATCCCATGGATGGAGGATCCTGGTAGGCTGCAGTCCATGGGGTCACAAAAAATGGATACGACTGAGCGACTTCACTTTCACTTTTCACTTTCATGCATTGGAGAAGGAAATTGTGACCCACTCCAGTGTTCTTGCCTGGAGAATCCCAGGGATGGTGGAGCCTGGTGGGCTGCCGTCTATGGGGTTTCACAGAGGTGGACACAACTGAAGTGACTTATCAGCTGTTACCTTATAAAGAAGCTAGTTCACTGTTTCCTCTGCAATGTATCTTTTACCTAATGGCCAAAGATCTAAAAGGTGGAAAGTCCTAAACTTGGAAAGAAGGATGTGATGTTCTAAAATCCAGATCTCTTGAAAATGTATTCTATTTAAATGAATAATAAATGTCAACATATCAAGGATTTTTAATCTTTAGAGCCACAACCACCGCAATTTAAGAGAGTTCACTTAGACATTGAGATCTTGCATGGGAATTTTACCCAACTTACAAACAATGCTTGGGGAATTCCTTGGTGGTCCAGTAGTCAGGTCTCCATGCTTTCACTGCAAAGAGCCTGGGTTCTATCTCTGGTCAGGGAACTAAACTCCTATAAACTATGCAGTGTGGCCAAAATACCAAAAATGTTGCTTGGCTGCCAGGGTCTCCAGCTCACTTGCACCATACACACCAAACCTGAAGACTTTCTGGGCCAGGTCACATGCACCAAAATTATTATTATTTAAATTGAAGTAAAATTGATAAAATATAAAGTTCACCATTTTAATCATGATTTATTGGCTTTTTGTACACAGTGTGTACAATTATCACCATTATCTAGTTACAGAACAATTTCATTACCCCCAAAGGAAGCCTCATACCCATTGAGGAGTTAGTCCTCATTCCCTACTCTTCTCAGCCTCTTGCAACTGCTGAGCTATTTTCTGTCTCTACACATTTACCTTTTCTGTATATTCCATGTAAATGAAATTATGTAATAAATGGCATTCTGTGTCTGACTTCTTTCACTTAGTGTAACGTTTCAAGGTTTATTCATGTAGCATGTATTATTACTTCATGCAGCAATTCTTTTCATGGGTGAGTAATATTCCACCATGTATGTATCTGATATTTTGTTTATCCATTCATCTGTTGATGGAAATTGGGTTGTTTCCACCTTTGGTTATTTTAAATAGTGCTTCAGTGAATATTTATATCAAAGTTCTTGTTTGAACAATTGTTTTCAGGTTTTTTTGAGTGTATACTTAGGAGGAGAATTTGAGTGTATACCCTATCTAGTGTATAGACTAGCTAGTGTAAACATAGACATAGAATGGTAATTCTATGTTAATCTTTTTGACAAACTCAGCAATTAGTTTTATAGGCAGGACAGCTATAAGAGGTCATGCCGGAGAGAGAGTTGGAGGTGACCATCTAACTATGGGACCATTTCCTCCAAAGACTGAGACCCAAAGATGTACATTACTTTCTAACACTTAGAGGCAGTACATTTGTCTGGTTATTTGTAAGGTAAGCAGACTCAAGAAGGAAGACTTAACACTTAATTGCTTCCTCTACCAATAGGTTTCACCAAAGTGAAAGAGGGTGAAAAAGTTGGCTTAAAGCTCAACATTCAGAAAACTAAGATGGCATCCAGTCCCATCACTTCATGGCAAATAGACGGGGAAACAGTGGAAGCAGTGGCTGACTTTACTTTTTTGGGCTCCAAAAAGCTGAACAATGGGTTTATTTATTCAGTAAAACTAAGTAGAAAAGTAGGCATGAGTTTTTGGTTAAGGATTTTCTCTAGGTCCTATATTTTTCTTGGTGCTACTGAGTCTCTCTTATTTCTGAGGTTTATTTTGAGTTTAGCAATCCTCAAAATTTACAGAAGGAGAGATCACTATATTTTTTATTTTAGATTTGTCAAACATCAATATCTTTCAGTGGCTATTTTTTCAATATCTTAAGAACAGTTTATTTCCTTATTTTGATATTGCTAATATAAAAAGAAGGTATCTTAAAATAGACAGTATAAGCATATTGCCACTTTTCTCCCCTTAGAAGTATTATTTTATCCTTATAAAATAATTTTTACTGTTTCCTGCCCATGAAAAGTTTTATTTACTAGAAATACACTTTTTCTTTGCATAGGAACAGAGGAACCACATGTCTTTAGAAAGCTAGCAGATAGGAATCTGTGATTCTATTTTACCAATATTTCAGAAGTTTAAACAGAGGGTTGACTAGCTTCCAAAGTTAAATTGGAAATTTGGTGATTTACTTTGGTTCTTTTTGGAAGGAGAGTCTAAGAAATGAGTTTTGTTCTGGATTTTCTTGTTTTTCACCTAATGAACTGAGACAGAACACCTAGATGAGTTACCCATTCAATCACACCTCTTATGATTAGATGGTGGCTTTAAATTACTTCCTAGCTTCACAAAAGTTTTAACTCTGCGTTTCTGAATGTTCATGCAACAGATTGATTATAGGTGAATCCTTTTGAGCTCATTTGCGATAATTTCTTTGCTTTTAAAGTAGCCTTTTTGGGTAAGTGAATATAAAAGAAATATTTATAATCATAATTATACATTGGTCAACTGATCATATTTCAATATTCCTTTATTCCATGAAAACAAATGAAAATGTTCTTCATGATGCTTTTTATTAACAGAATTTTGAATCATTTTGTCTTTCCTCTATTGTGGCATTTATTTCACAAAACAAATTAACTTTCCATTTATACTTCCAACCAATCAACACAACTTTATTGATTAAATAGGACAATTACGATTTTGCTTTATTAAATTTCAAATGTTTCCTGTGTTATAAAACTATCAAAATCTATAAATAATAATAAAAAGTTCAAGATCATGATTAATAGAATGATTAGGGCAATGACAACGAGAGGAATGAACTAATGAGAAAAACTAGCCCAGGTAATGTTTCATATAGACAGAACATGTGTATCACACACTGGAAACCTTGCAAAGAAGTTGGAGGTTGGCACTTTGGTCAGATAATATTTTTATCATTTCGGAGACCCAGGCAGGTCATGTTGTGTGTGTGTGTGTTTCTGTGTATGTCTCTCTCTGTGTTTTTATGTGTAATTAAAAAAAGATTCATGTTGATGTGTGGCAAAACCAATACAATATTGTAAAGTAAAAATAAAAAAAATAATAATAAAAAAAATTCTATGGGATCAACAATGAGGTGCAGATTGTAATTTGTTCAAGTTCTTTTTTTTCACTGCAGTTTTGTTCAAACACTATCATTGTAAACCTTGAGGCCTGAACATAATACTTTGGTGTTCAATGCTGGGAAGAAGATGGTTAGTAAAGAAAAATCACCCTGAAGTACCAGACTCTTTTGACTGAGAAAGAAATAAAAATAACCAGGAAGAGGGAACAGCAGCAAAAGGGCAGCATCTGTTTCATTTTTTAAGGAGCCACATCTCATGGACACATTCATTATAATTCCAAGGTCTCTATGCTTGATTTCTGTGAAGCTGCATTTTAACCCTATTAGATTGGAGTAGAGAAAGAGAGAGAGAGAAAAAAAGGGAGAGTAAGAGGGAAGGACTGAGGGAATGTCCCCGTTTAAGTGTTTCACATCTACTACGTTGGATAATAACTACTACTGGGATTGTAAACTTTCAGGCACAGTGATGTATTTTTGAACATCTGAGACACTTGCTACATGCTGAAAACACCATGAAATAAAAATAATCTCTTCACACTTCCCAACTGGCTGTTTATCAACCTTTTCCCTTCCCACATTTATGCATGAAGTGTCCCTTCACAATCAGAAGCCCTGTGGTGTTTTTGGCTCGATTTGGATGGTAACTTGCTTATTTTCAGAGTTAATGGCAGAAAGCAAGGAAAAATGCAGTCCACTAGTGTGTTACATTTTGTAAAGAAAACAAGATTGCTAAATACCACCATCCAGTATACTTCCCAAGCATTTATTTAAACCTTTGATTTAAAAATCAAACATCAAATTGAACAGCTCCCCAATAAGAAGAGTTGAAAAAAGTTGTCCCTGTATGTCTTATAGCAATTGACCCACTTATTTAAACTTTCTGTAAACCCATCCTCTATCAAGCAACCTCCAAGGTGAAACACACACCTAAGTATGCTTAAATAACCACAGCAAGTATTGAATACTGATTTTCCTGTTTTTCTTCTCCCCTAAGAGAAGAACAGTGTAGGATTTCTTTCCATGGCTATGCGTATGAGTGTGTGTGTGTTGCAGATTTAACAAGCCTGACAATAAGAGATGAACAAAATCAGTTACTGGACCAGGAGGGAGTGTGGTCTAGAAACTTGCTTTCAGGTTCATCAGGTACAAGTTTTTATAATGGATACTGAGGGTGAATAACATTGCTAGTTTGTCCATGAGGCTCAAGCTAAATATATGCTGTCTATCAGGGGGTTGTAAAGGACATGGTGTAGCTACTAAAGTGGACTTTTCTTCCTCAGGCAGGGAATGCTGCTGCTTGTACGGTTTTTCAGGAGCAAAGTTTAGTGGTGGCTTGTAGGCCAGTAGTTTCAAGGAGATGTTTTATTTTGCTCAGAACCGTTAATCAAATTGTGCCATCCTAGAATTAAAAGTTATCTTCTCTTTATTCATGTGCTGCTGCTGCTGCTGCTAAGTCACTTCAGTCGTGTTTGACTCTGTGTGACCCCATGGACAGCAGCCCACCAGGTTCTCCCATCCCTGGGATTCTTTAGGCAAGAACACTGGAGTGGGTTGCCATTTCAGTGCATGAAAGTGAAGAGTGAAAGTGAAGTCGCTCAGTCATGTCCTACTCTTTGTGACCCCATGGACTGCAGCCCACCAGGCTCCTCCATCCATGGGATTTTCCAGGCAAGAGTACTGGAGTGGGTTGCCATTGCCTTCTCCTCTCTGTTCATGCAAAACCAAGCAAATAATATATCCGGATGCTCTCTCTCCCCTCATCTCTCTCTCTCTAAATATAAATGTAAAATGTGTATACATATATATAATATACATAAAATATTTTAAAAAATGAAAGTGTTGCTCGGTTTTGTCTGACCCTTTGTGACCCCATGGACTGCCACTGTCCATGGAATTCTCTGAGAAAGAGTATTGGAGTGGGTAGCCATTCCCTTCTCCAGAGGATCTTTCTGACCTAGGGATTGAACCCAGGTCGCTTATTCTTTACCATCTGAACCACCAGGGAAGCCTCCTTCTATATATAGGCAATTGTGCATTTATTCTATATATCTTTGTAAATGCATAGGAAAGAGTTTAGAAGAGGACACTTCTAACTGGACACAGTGCTTACCTCTTGGAAGCTGATTTGAATTAGAGTGATAATCAAGTAGAACTTTATAGTTCTTTGTAATGTTTATAGTTTAGTGCAAATGCATAACTTAAGGAATTACAAATCAAAATAATTTAAGAAATTATTTAGTGCAAATGCATAACTTAAGGAATTACAAATCAAAATAATTTAAGAAATTTTCTAGGTGCTTGCCCTTAGAATATTTAAACTATTTAAGATACCCTGTTTTTTTTTTTTTCAATGTAAAGACACTATTTTTTTAATGGAGTGCTTCATTTCTAGTTAAGTTCAGTTGCTCAGTCATGTCTGACTCTTTGTGACCCCGTGGACTGCAGCACACCAGGCCTCCCTGTCCATCACCAATTCTTAAAGCTTACTTAAACTCATGTCCATGTAGTTGGTGATGCCATCCAAGCATCTCGTCCTCTGGTGTCCCCTTCTCCTGCCTTCAATCTTTCCCAGCATCAGAGTCTTTTCAAATGAGTCAGTTCCTTGCATAAGGTGGCCAAAATATTGGAGCTTCAGCTTCAGCATGATACCTTCCAGTGAATATTCAGGACTGATTTCCTTTAGGATTGAGTGATTTGATCTCCTTGCAGTCCTCCAACACCACAGTTCAAAAGCATGAATTCTTTGGTGCTCAGTTTTGTTTATGGTCCAACTCTCACATCTATATATAACTACTGGAAAACCACAGTTTTGACTAGACAGACCTTTGTTGGCAAGGTATAGTCTCTGCTTTTTAATATGCTGTCTAGGTTTGTCATAACTGTTCTTCCAAGGAGCAAGTGTCTTTTAATTTCATGACTGCAGTCACCATCTGCAGTTATTTTGGAACCCAAGAAAATAAAGTTTGTCACTGTTTCCATTGTTTCCCCATCTACTTGCCATGAAGTGATGGGACCGGATGACATGATCTTCGTTTTTTGAATGTTAAGTTTTAAGTCAGCTTTTTCCTTTCCTCTTCCACTTTCATCAAGAGGCTCTTCATTTCTAGTTATGTTTTCAGTGTTTTTTAAACTCCAGAATTGAAACTTTTCTTCATCTCTAGGCTAAATCAAGAGAACATAAATATAGTGAAGTGTTTCTTTTAGTTCTATTTTCTTTGTAAGGTAGATATAAATGAAGAATGCTAAGCAAAATATCATGAAACAACAAGGAAGTGCTAAAAACTTCTAAGAATTAATGGCAGCATTTAGGACAATTTGACAAAAAGATTTATTTATGGAATAATGTATAACAGCAAGAGTAGAAGCAATACTAGAGCTTGTGTATAAAGCCTGTGCTTGTAGATGTCATAATCCAAAAGACTAGATTTGCAGGTGGAAAATGCAAAATAGGTCAAGAGTTGTGCAGTGGGTTTTCACTTTCATCTGCACGTGTAGCAGCTGCTTTCAGTGGTGATAGTTTTAAAATAGAAGAGACATCAGCACAATGCAATATTATGTGATTGGGATAAACCATTCCCCAGGCTCCTCACGCAAGGACAGTCACATAGCTTTTGCCCTGCTGGGTTAAATTGGGATGGGCTCAAGCCTCTATGTGTCCGACTGGCTCAAAGTTCAGTACTGCATGCTTGGAGGACCAAGCAGTTTACTTACTTGCCTCCTTAACTTGCTGTCAGGCTCCATGACCATCACGGCCCTTTGTCCGGTATGACACAGAAAGATCTTTCTACCATATCAACTAACTGTTTAACAAGATGAACATCTCAAAATTTTAGTAATTTAGAATTTCAGAAATTGTATCCCATGAAACAAATGATCACTAAGATGAGATCATGTATTACTTAAGTTGGATAACCAAGTTTATGAAGAGTTGATTCACATTGAAAAGGGTTTATGTATGAAAGAATCCTGACTTATACCTGAGGATCACTAACAATGATACTAATGTTGCTCCATCATAGTATGAGCAAACCACACCTCCTTGTTTTCCTTATTTTGAAACATACAGTTAAAAATATGTTGGAATACCAAAGGCCATAGTTTTGGTTTATACAATCTGAAAATTTAACAGTCACATGTCCATAGCATTTTAGGAACTCTCATGTAGCCTCATAATAATTGAACATTATCTCTCTCTCTCTCTCTCTCTCTCTCTCTCTCTCTCTATATATATATATATATATATATATATATATATATGACTTCTTCCAAGAGACACCAATACAACCTTAGAGGATGCTAACATCAACTTAGACTTGATAGCATTGCTACCCCTTTGGCTTTAGTTTTGCTTAGCTGGTTGGGGTATCCCTGGGTAGCAATTAAGGCTCATAGTTCAGAAAGTCTAATATGGTTGCCACCGTCTTAATAGCTATATTGTTTGGGCTACTGCTTTTACCTATATGAGGTAGTAATCCTTTTGTAAGTTTTAGAGATTTTTCTAGTCTTTCTTATGTGTCATTTGTAGATCATTTTATTAATAGCTTGAATCTGTGCACATAATGCTCTATCCATGTCACAATACCCCATGATCCAAATCTCTCTTGAAAAACTACTAAAACCAAGAAACAGGGGAAAATGGCAATTATTAGTTGGCCATGGCACATACTTCCCTTTTCAGACCTTTGAATCATGCTTTTGTAGCAGAGCTGTGATAAATCAGGGCAGTGAGGCTTGCACTGCTGTGGTTTAACCTCAAGTGCTTTTGTCAAGTTTTGTTTTTTTTTTATGAAATGTATTTCACTTCTGGCATTCAGAAAACTGCAGCTTTGAAGCATTCATGTGGACCTCTGCAAGCATTTTATTTTGCTAATGAACTGAAATTGATCTCTGTAATTGAAAGATAATGATGCTATTTGACTGTAATGACTAAACACCAAGTGAAATTCTACACAATCCTGGATATAATATGACTGCTTTATCTTAATTGTAAAATCAGATTGTATAGCTCCTTGAAATTGTTTAATTATTAAAGAAAAATTGGATGAAAAGAGCAGTGGGAAAAATGCTGGACTGGGTGTCTGCAGACTTGAGTTTCATGCTGGACTTTTTGCAAAACCTCGGACAAGTCACTTAATTTTCTTGGGACTGTTTTTCACTTATAGAGCATAGTAGAACAAGGTTATTTAAGGTCTCTTCTATCTCTAGAATCTGAAATCCACCAAATTGATTTTTCATAGTAAAAAAATCTTAACAAAGCTTAACTGTGAAATATTTGACAAGCATTAACAAGATTGAACATGTTTTAGATGTTCAGTGTTCTGTTGAAGAAAAGAACAGTTAAGAACGACTCCTACCCCTACTCCACCCCCTCATAACATGTATTTCTTTAAATTTGAAATACTGTGCAATTGTCAGCTACTCTAAACTGGTTTTATACTTCTTGTGTTAGAGATGGAGAGAGAATGGTTCAGCCTATAATTTCACAGGGCATGTGTGCTTTATAAACTCAGTAATGAACAGTGGGTTGAGTTGGAGATCTGGGTCAGCTTAGGTGGTATATAGTCCAGACTATACTTTACTAGATTTATCCTAGATAAATAGGGTCATGAGATTTTTTTTTTTCCTTTGGAGGTAGGAAAAAGAGAGATGGAAAAGCAAAACTACCTGCAATACCAAAGTACCTGCTTTATTAAACCCCAGGGAAGTTATGAAATATAATATTCAGATATTATATTGTTAAGCTCTGAAATATAAGCTCTTACTATAAATGACAGAAACCTGTATTCTCTTCATTTTCAATATGCATATTTTATTGATTTCTTATTAAAATCAAGTTTACCAATTGGCTCACACACACAAATTTACTTCTTCATAGAATTTTATGGGTGGATACAGCATATTAAATTGTAGAGAGAACGTTCACATGTTCATTAAAAAGATTCCTCTGTGAGACAAAATACATTCATTTT
>SJYC01095419.1:0-14290 GCA_006408675.1 Madoqua kirkii
TGAATTAATATAGTACTATTTATCTGCTTTAGTATTCACATATGTCTAGCTTTTAGCCATTTACATTAATAAACTTTTTGCTAAATAACCTCCGAGTTATAATACTTGCACTCACTAATACATTTTAAAAAAGAATTTTTTGAAGGAATATGTATTCTGTTTTCTTGTAAAGAGGAATTATATTTTCATCATCTTTTGTTCTGAACAAATTCCATGTTTGCCACTCATGGCATTTTTTAAATAATGATGATAGGAACACTAAATAATTCAGTTTAATTTAGAAAAAACCAAAACTTTTGCTGCAATTCAGAAATTCAAAGCATTCAAGGATTGTGGGAAACAGGTCTGTTTTATCTATACCTGAAGAAGAAACAAGAAAGGAACCACCCAGAGTAATAAAGATTTTGGGATTTGGAGTCTATTAAAGGAAGGCCAAGGTGAAATAGTGGTGAATATAAAGTGCAGGTTTAGGCATGAGGTAAGCCCAGAAAGATCCAGGATGCATCTGCAATCATGACAAACCTATATTAATTTTTCTGTGATTGGGCGGCTTATCTGAAAAAAGGAGACAATGGTAGAAAAGTGAATATTTGGCAAAGGGAGTGAAATCTGTTTAGAAACCATTTATATTGATAATTATTCTGAAATGGAAACATTATTTTGTATAGACATTCAAGTAACATATCAAAGCAGATTTTAATGTAATAGCCTAACAAAGAACTTTGGAAATAGGGGTGTTTTGTGGGGGGAGGATTCTCAACATTCAGAATAGTGTGATCTTATTCATGGTATCAATTGGAATCAAACCTATTCCATGAAATCAATTCTTTAAGAAAATTGATAAAAAAATAATTTAATTAAGACTCTTATGAAAAAGAAGTAAACCCCAATAAAAATGGAAGGGAGAGCACAAAAACATGAAGGTATATATATATATATATAGTTAAAACCTTTCCCACCAACAGTCAAATTCATTTTCCAAATTGAAACTATTTTTAAAACTTTTTTTTTTGGTGGTGGTAGTATTTTGGTGATTACCTTCATCACAGACATTCCCCAAACCAGGAAAAAAAAGGCAGTGCTATCACAACTGTGATACCAGAGTGCTGAACAGGTTTGCTGATTTCTGTACAGGAGACTAAGGAACAGGCAAATGCCTGAGTGAAATTCCGCTTGAATACGCTCCTGTTCTTCTGAGCCAGTGCTTCAAGCACGGCGGTTTCAGGTTCCCCTGTGCAGAGGCTTTTTCTTTCTGGTTCTTGTGACAGAAGTTTGCTCAGACCTTCCAGGCAACGATGCACTGCACTTTGATTCATTAGGTCGATAGCTGCTATTCTATTTCAGAGGCGGAAAAGAAGGTGAACGTCTGTGTTGGTCTAAACATCGCTAGTGGGGGAAGGCAGCAGAGAATAAGGTTGTCTTCCTGTATTTGGCTTCTGACTAGATTTTGTTATGATTTAAGAAAACGGCAGCTCAGAGATTATTTTTGTATTCACAAAATAGACATGTGCTCAGACAGGTAAAGAGGCAATAAAAAGGGACAGTCTGGAATCACAGAAGCAGAGCTACCTTTATGACTTGACAAATGCAGGAGGAGGTTCTTAGGATATAAATGACATAGGGACTTCTGAGGATGGAGGGAAAGAGAGGGACATTTTAGGGTGTTGTTTGGCTCTTTTACACTGAGTGTGGTTTGATATTAACTTGAGATTTAGAAAGGCTGGTTGGGATAATGATTCACCTCAATGGTCATAACCTTTTGAGTGTTTAGTGACCTTACATTCCTTAATCTTGCTTTAATTTTTTTCCAGGTTTTTCACACTGTAAATATTATCTCAGTCTTCTATTAGAGAGATTACAGCCAAGTAATATGGTATTAACCTGAGTTTGCTTTGCTCTTACAAAGAGAAACGTTACTGAAGTAAGATAACAGCTGTTCATGAAAACTGGTGGAGAGACCAGTAGTTCTCAAAGTGTGGTTCCTAGATCATCAAGAGCAGTATCACCTGGAACTTGACTCATTAGAAGTTAGAATTCCCCTTCCTGCTCCAGCCGGCTGATACCTGAATCAGAAACTCTGGGTGTGGGCTTGCAATTGTTGCAACAGACCCGCCAAGTGATTCTGATGTGCGTGAGCAAGTTTGAAAGGAATGTCTAGAGTTTCTTTTTTCAGTTCTACCACTTTTTAGCCATTAGTTCTTGGTAAATTTGCCAAACTTTTCTGAGTCTCTGATTCTTGTGTTCGTAAAATGATGATCAACAAGGGCCTTTCCAGCCCTAACATTCTGGGAGCCTTGGGTTCCGAATGTGGTAGAGAAAAGCACTGCCTGTATATGCAGGTATAATGATAAATCCGATAATACTCGGTTATATGCTCCTTCCACATGTTTAGTATATAGCGATCCTTTTCAGTCCTCATCACCTCTGTAGCTTTCTGGTAGCAGTGGCTATAAAATAAAATGAGCCTGCTAGATTACTGAAGACAATTCAAGTGCAAGTAAGTAGGAGATATGACAATGATCTTACTTTTAATTGTTGAAGATGACACAAAACATCTATGATATGATAAAATGTAATTTAACAACACACAGCTTTTAGTGGAATGGCTTTCCTCAAATTCATCATAAACTGAGTACTCAGAAAGGACCTAATTAAGTTTAGAAGCAATCATAGTGTGATATAATCCTCTTTCTACATTATATAATTTATTCAAAGTTTAGAAAGAGATAGAACATAGTTTTACATAGAGTAAATGTGAAAGTGAAGTCACTCAGTCGTGTCTGACTCTTTGTGACCCTGTGGACTGTAGCCCACCAGGATCCTCGGTCCATGGGATTCTCCAGGCAAGAATACTGGAGTCCATTTCCTTCTCCAGGGGATCTTCCCAACCCAGGGATCAAACCCAGGTCTCCCGCATTATAGGCAGACACTTTAACCTTTGAGCTACCAGGGAAGAACAGTTTTACATAAGGATCTGCTAAAGCACACTTCTGGTAGCCAGGTGGAGATTAGTTCAAATGGCCAAAGGTTGAACTTTTACTTGTGGATTTAATATTCTCTTAAAAGCAAGTTAAATGGTAACCTGCATTTCAGTTTATTCAAAGGTATGTTACATAGTTTGGAAGCTATACTTTCTACTGTAAAATGCTAAATCTATGTCTTTATAAGTATTAGATATGAACGTGAGTATTTATATCATATAAACTGGAATCTAGATCTCCTTTAAGGGACTATGAACCCTGGATACTAAGCAGTGCAAGTGTTGACATTTTCTATTTTGGGGTTATGTCAGTACTGCAGACAAAGTTAACCCCTTTTATTCCATTGTTGTAACAATCTGAATCATTATATATAAATATATACATCTATATATTTATATGGTATGCCTATTTTGAAAAGACTCACCAGTGATAAATCTACTTTGACTAATTTGAAATAATTTGGTAGAAGATTCTTTATATTAAAAAAAAACTAGTCCACCAGATACACTTGGCACAGGTCTGATCTGACTTTCCTTGTCTATGTATGTTCATAATCTCATTCAACCGAGTTGAATACAATATATACTCGGTTGCTTTGTTTAAAAGGCTCTGTCTCTATATACGCATGCTTTTTTCTTTATTCAATTTAATGCTAATAACTGTACACTTGTTTATGGCATCATGAAAGCATATGAATATGAAAATTTTTCATTATTATCTTGTATTTTGCTTTATTCTTGGTATATGTAAGTCAGGCAATTATTTCTTTTAAAGATACTTTTAAATGAGGTCTCGGAGTAGCTTCATATAAAATTATGTAAGACCGACTTCAATTGAGGGTGGCTTTTCTGCATTTTGTTAGAAGGAGTTAATATACTTTCATTTACAATAGATGATACCAAATCACTTCTTCTGGCTTTAGATGGACACTGAAGATTTTTGCATCAGAACCTGTTGTTAAAAGCGTAGAAAGAAGACAATACTCGTCCGGCTTTCTTTCAGAGTGGCAGTGTCATTTGTCCAGAAGGGGGAGCTCCCAGTCCACATGCAAGAGAGCAAAGCAGACAGTCTAGTATCTTATCTGCGGCTTGGAAACGGTCTGACAGGAAAATATCAACATAAACCATGAGATTTGCCGCTGGAGCACGCTGGACCTCATCTGCTTAAAAAGATGCACGGATATAGTCATCACAGTTCATAATTTAATAAACTGCTAAAAAACCCACACATTTTCATTTTAGCGACTTTGGTCTCACAACTAAATTCGCATTGCTACAAAGACATTTGAATTTTGCACTAATATGTCATGAGCACTGCACCCACTGCAAATTAATGAGTCTCTGAATAGCACTGTGCATTTGTCATTTGAATTTATGCTAATGCAATGAGGTCTCCTGGTGATGCTGATAGTCCATAGCAGCTGCTCGAACCATAGAATGTACCGGCACTTCCCTTCTACTTTATATTTCTACCTCTTCTCTTAGCTTTTCTGACCTGTCACTTAGGCAGCAGTCGTGGAGCTGGTTATTGATAGGGCTGCTAATTATCTTTGACTTTGCAGTATTGGCCTGACCCCCAACACGGAACAGAAGAAATGGATCAGTGTTGAGAGAATTACGTACATCGCACAGTGACAGTCTCTGCCCAGAAGGTCAGAAGGAGTTCATTGAGAACCACTGGTATTTACAAAGAATGTTGGCATGGAAATTGGCAATAACTTTCAGGGCTATTGCGTAATTAATATCAATAGGTCAATCTAAGAAAGTGATTGTAATTTTTATAATCATAATGAATAGCATTTCTATGTGTGTACAAGAAGAGAGAATGGTCCTTTCAGTTTTTCCCTTTTTTATTCAATCTATCCTATTGCAGTCTAAGAAAATGGCCATGGCAATGCTGCTGGGTTATCAGGGTGTCTGAATCCTTATCAAGGTTGTACAAATTGCCAGTGGGTCAAAGAGATGCAGTGACACTGGATCTCGTGGAGGGATTGTTGACACCAGGCCATATGTGTGAGACGGAGACATACAAGCAACTATTTTCATGGGACCCAAGTCTTGAAAAAAGATTTTCAGTGTCTGTTGTTATTTTTTTCCCCATGTCTTAACTGTAAAAATTTTTTAGATTAGTGTTTCTATTTGACTAGCTTCTAAGAACAAAGAATGCAAGTATGTAGAGTTTATTCTAATAGATTCAGGAAATTAGATACGGCGTTTAGAAATGTCATGAAAAAATTAAGCAGAAAATTAAAAGCTAGAAGCAAAAGTATACATTAGATTATAGACCTTTGGAAAATTGTTACTGAATTTAAGAAACGTTCTTTTTTCCTGAGGCCAAAGAAACACTTGCAAACTTTTTCTCTCGTCCAAACAAACAAATAAAAACCTCATTCTTTAAAAGGGACAAATAAACACACAACACCCTGGTTAAATGTAGCATTGTTAGTATTCGTTTTTTTAGATTGTTAAAGAAGCTAAGTAAGAGCTTGAATACAATTCTTGAACTATCTCCAGGGGTAAAAAGCATTCCAAGGCAGACATGTATAATTATTTGTTAAGTGATGGGAGGAAGAACTGAATATAGAAGTAAAAGTGACCTATTAATCTCAAACAGTACCCGAGAGCAAGCAGGTGCTTCTCTTACAAAACTTGTAAAAGAAAGAGGAATTTTTATCCTGACTCCACAGCCTAGCAAGCTGCTCAGAGCACCTGCCCCAGGAGATGAAAACACTTCTGTTGTCTCTACCTGTTGGCACAAACCTAAGGGTTAAAGGACCACTGGAGAGAAAGGAACTTGACTTAGAAGGCAGCACATAGAACCTTTACTACAGCGCCTCCGTTTTCCATCAAGGCGGGGAGACGTTTTCACTCTTCTTGGAAAAACTTTGAAATGTAAACTGTTTCGATTGATGGCTCCTTCTGGCCCTGGCAACTCTTTTTGGTAGCTGGTGCTCTTCTGTAATACTTGTTAAAAACGTCTCTGTAGCAAAGATGTTGTTTTTTATGTGATTTTTTTTTTAAGTCAGCGCATGTGTGAGCACAGACAGGCTCTCATCTCGTTCGGCGGAGACTGGCAGGTGAACACCTACTCCTGTTGCCCTTATTCATTTGCAAGACTTTATAAGATTAGTCTCTTTGAAAGCTGTTTTCAGTCTAAACTGTCAATCCTCTTCGAATGTGGTCCCTCTCGCTGGGGATGACTTCTTAGAACTTGTGAGAATGCTGTGGTCTGAAAGTCCCTTTCTTAGCCCAGAGCTGCTTCCGTTAGTCTCTGATAACCTGCCCCTAAACCTTCTACAGCAAGGCTGCCTGGGGGCAGTTATAAAAAACTGGGCACACATCTAAGGTATCATGTTTTAGAGCAGTCTTTTAACTACAAATACAACTTCCACCACCATTCATGTAATTGTTTTCATTTTATCTTCTGTTGGAAATTCCATTTTTGGTCAGTCACCTATGAGATGACTGTGTGCATGTGATATTTTTTAAATTCTCGTAACATTCTTAAACTGCATCCATGTGGAAAGAATTTAGGTGATGAAATTGATCAATCTGCTTAAACAGATTGATTTAGAGAGTGAAATTGGCCAAACTGCATAGATTGGTGTGAAAAATACCCATTTTAGTCTAAATGTTGACTGCTTATTTTGATCTGATGGATTTATAATTGTTAAATGATTTCTTTGAGGGAGTGCTCAGTCACTCAGTTGTGTCTGACTCTTTGAAACCCCACAGACTGTAGCCCATGAGGCTTCTCTGTCCATGGGATTTTCCCGGCAAGAATGCAGTAGTGGGTTGCCATTTCCTTTATTCTGTGCTGTATAAAGTCAGGCTCATGAGTTAACGGATTATTATTTATTGAGGTTATTCTTCTTTGTCTGATCATATTGAATGTATTACACTAGTCATCTTTGTTTTGCTGCAGTTGCCTCTCTGAAAGATTGTCCTCCTTTGAATGGACCGGAAGAGGAAAACCCTGTGACCTCTTTCCCAGGAGAGCCAATTTCTCCTCCAGTGTTCTGCGTTCGGAATTCTCCCACTTTCCAGACACTCTGCCTACAAAAGCACATTCTGAGGCAGTGAGGCTGCAGATCAATAAAGATTTGACTTGCGAGTGTGGAGGCAGGTGCTGATTAAGTGTATAGGCTAGGAAGGAAGCCATGCTGGTTGCAGTCCTCTTCAGTCAAGTGGCTGCTCGGGGGCCCAGAGACGCTGCTTTCCTTTCATTTTTTATTATGCACACACGCACATGCACACACACACACTCTCTCATACACACACACATACTTTCCCTCATACATACATATACATTCCCTTGTACATGCATACAAATATACATTCCTTCATACACTCCCCCACACACATATACATTCCCTCATACACACACACATACACACACCACATATTCATTCCTGCATACACACACATATACATCCCTCATACACACACATACACCACATATTCATTCCCTCATACACACACATACACACACACACATGCACTCCCTCATACATATACACATACTTTCCCTCATACATATATATACATTCCATTGTACATACATACACATATACATTCCTTCATATACCCCCCCACGCACATATACATTCCCTCATACACACACATACACACACACACGTACACATTCCCTCATACACACACACACACATACACATTCCCTCACACACACACATACACACCTTCCTTCACACACACACATACACATTCCCTCACACACACACATACACATTTCCTCACACACACATACATATACATTACCTCACACATACACACACACATATTCACACACACACATACATTCCCTTATACAAACACACAAATACGCTTCCCTGGTGGCTCAGCTGGTAAAGCGTCTGCCTACAATGTGGGAGACCCGGGTTCAATCCCTGGGTTGGGAAGATCCTCTGGAGAAGGAAATGACAACCCACTCCAGTACTCTTGCCTGGAAAATCCCATGGGCAGAGGAGCCTGGTAGGCTACAGTCTATGGGGTCGCAAAGAGTCGAACATGACTGAGTGACTTTACTTACTACTTATCACACACACATATACATTCCATCATACACATACATACACATATTTCCTCATATATACACATGCATACGTTCCCTCACACACACTCACACACATTCTTTCATATACACAAACACACATATACATTTCTTCATACACAGATATTCCCTCATACACACATGCAGGTACATTCCTTTATACACACATATAAACATTCCCTCATATACAAATACACACACATATATTCCCTCACATACACACACACACATTCCCTCCTATACACATGCACACATATATACATATAAGATATATTAATACATAAGCACACATAATCTCACATGTATATAAAGACTGGAATTATATTCTATTGTTTTTAATTTTTTAAATTACAGGTAAATAAGAAACACTTCTGCAAAGTTATAAGATGTGTATAAGAGACAGCCTCTGTAGCTTTCTGGTAGCAGTGGCTATAAAATAAAATGAGCCTGCTAGATTACTGAAGACAATTCAATTGCAAAGAATGGATAGGCAGAATTGATAGATCAGATGCTTACTGAACAATGTGCTGTTGGGAAGGGTTTGGGAGAAGGTCTCACTTGTCTGAAATCTCCCACCCTGCTAATTATGTACAAACTTGCATGCTAATTCCATCCTTGGGAAAGTGCTATGCAGGGGAGCCTTGCGGCACAGCTCCAAGGGGACCATCCGGATGAGATGTGTATAAGAGACAGAAGAAACACTTCTGCAAAGTTATAAACATTTCCTGAAACACATTTTAAAATAGTTTACTAGAATACAGATAAATTTAATTCCTTGTAAATCAATATGAAACACTTAAGTTGTTTCTTACAGCACTAAAAATTTAAGTAACGATAGACTGTTTCCTCTCAGCACATTCAAGTACGTATGTACTGGGTGCATTATGATTCCTGAGTGTTACGTACAAGCCCTACTTCAAGATCCCTCTCTTCAAGAAACTCATAATATAGGATGAAAACAAATATTAACATATAAATAGCTATGAGTCTGTGTAAACTCTGGGAGTTGGTGATGGACAGGGAGGCCTGGCGTGCTACGGTTCGGGGGATTGCAAGGAGTTGGACATGACTGAGCAGCTGAACTGAAATAACTATAAAAGGTATGAACAATATAAAATTTGTATTAAAGTTAAAAGTGCTAGGTAGTATTTACTTTTCAGAGTAACGTTCTTAATTTCTTATGTTTGATTTTCACATTTGTTTTTCAGAATATGTGAGAAAACTGCAAATTAGAAACTAAATGACATTATAGTTTGCCAGGTCAGTGCTTGACTTGCTTTTCCTTCCCCCATTCTCTCTTTTTTCTCCTCCTTTATCCTATTAGGTACCTTAGGGCTGTGCCGAGACCCTCTCCCCATTGCCATGGCCAATATTTGAGTTACCTACAAACCAAACATAGAGTGAGACCCCTCTATAGACCCAAGCGTAAGTCCTGGGATCACTGGCCTTCCTCAGCAAGGATTTTGCTTTTAGTAAATTTCTGCCTTTTTAAGCTTTCTTTCTTTATTATAATGGCTTAAATTTACTGGAGAGAATTATGGCAAGTTGCTTCCAAGGAAGCCTTGATATTCTCATTTCTTAAGTGAAGATAAATTTGTAAAAATTGTAAACAATTAGATGATATCTAGGAAATCTAAGGGCTTCTCATGTGGAGACACAGGAGATGGAGTGTCCATCCCTGGGTCGGGAAGATCCCCTAAAGAAGGAAATGGCAACCTACTCCAATATTCTTACTTGGGAAATCCCATGGACAGAGGAGCCTTGTGGGCTACCGTCCATGGGCTCACAAAAGAGACGGACATGACTTAGCAACTTAGCAATAGCAACAGAGAAACCTAAAGAAAAAATTCCCTTTTCTATACTTCCAAATGATAGTGTCATGAAGTTTCAGTTTTGATTACTTTAGGATTATGGAAACTTAATGCATAGTGAAACAAACAAAACAAAACAAAATACAAAACCTGAAAGTATTGAAATTGAAATATGTTTTGAATTTGACTAAAAGAGTTGTGGAAAGAGGAAAATCAGTTCAACCTGGTAAGGCTTTTATTTTAGGAATAGAAGATGTAGGTAAGATAAAAAGAGAGAGAGTAAGAGGTGGTAGGGGAGAGAGAGAGAGGGAGAGTGAGAAATTTAAAGACAGTATTATTGTAGTAAGAGAATTTGTGGTATGTGCCCACTTCATAAATTTTAAGTGTACAGTACAATAATGTTAACGATAGGCACTAGAGTGTCCAGCACATCCCCAGAAATATTCATCTTGAATAAGTAAAACTACATTACCAATTGAACACTGCATCCCCATTTTCCCTTCCTTGCAGACCCTAGTCAGCACCGTTCTGCTTGCTGCTTCTATGAATCAGCCTTAGAAAAGAAGTACATCTTTCCATCTGTGATGACATGAATGAACCTGGAGGACATGATGCTACGTGAAATAAACCAGTCATAGAAGGACAAATACTGTTTGATCCCACTTGCATGTGTATGTAAGTGTATGTATAACAGTCGCACTCACAGAAACAGAGTGATAAATGCTTTTGGAGAAAAGAGTGAAAATGGGAAGAGAATTGTGTGTAAGTCACTTCTCTTAAGTGCCTCAATGAATCTCTAGTATCATCTTCTAAGTTCTTTAGGTTGGTTTGCTTTTACTGATTCATTCATCTTTCTGCTTCTTTTCACCACAGACATTAGGAGGTAAAATGAAAAAGAGTCTTGAACGCCAAAGGTACGGAACAAGTATGCACCATCCCAGTTTATACTATGATACTACACAGGGGAAGGAGCAAAGATATTTTAAAACTTACAAGTGCACTGATAAGAGAGAAATTATTGAAGAGAAGAAATTTGAGACTCTCATCTAGCATTTATTTAAGGTCATTTGAGAGAGTTCTTTAAATCATAAATGAGAAAGAGAAATTAAAATGCTGAGAATAGTATTTGAACAGTATCTGCAAAATGTAATGATAGGGTATTTGTGGGGTCTCGTCCAATTCATGTGGGGACATTAAATTTTGACACTTTTTTTTTTTAAACTAGAGAAGAGAGTGTTACATGTGAACTAAGGCCCTATAAGGGATGCAGCTGATCCTCAAAATAGAATCCATGGCCCTTAATTTTTGGTTAGGTGACTAGAAAACTTCAAATTTTCAAGCCTGTAAAGCTCATGTCACATCAGTTGGCCTCTTTCTGTTCCTTTAGGGCCCAATTTAAGGGTATGGTCTCTGCAGGGCAGGACAGGCATGTAGAAAGTGTTCGCCAAGTGATTTATTTTGCTAAATATGGTAATCGGCTTAGGAGGACTTGGTAGCTTAAAAAATCATAAATGGTACTAAAAAGATGTCTACATTTCTGCATCTTTCAAAAAAAAAAGATCCTTCAGAAATCTTATGTGGCTCTATGAAAATAGACTCCACAGAAGATTCTTTTCCTTCCACCTCCCACTCCCCAGTTTAAATCAACTAATTAAGAAAGACTGTAACTAGAAGGGAATGATTAACTCATTACCTTAATCATTGTCATACTTGTGAATATGGACTTGTACCAGAGTTAAGAGGTTAATGATTTCAAATACACTGTCAAAACTGTCCATGGTTTTCAAAGAGGAGAATTTTATGTTCTGTAGTTTATATGCTTAGAGTTAGAATGCAACTGTGATAAAGTTTGACGTGAAAATAAGTTACTGACATTGTGCAGAAAATGCTGGGTCAATAAAAATAAACATTTCTCTTTATCCTTGTTGCCCACATGAAGGCCACCTTCAGTGAAGTTGCCACCAGAGCTACCATTGTCTTCATGTAAATATTTCTTCCTCATCTTGGCAGCTGGGAATTAACTTGCTTGTGCACAGGCTACCCACACATAGGGATGATTGAGAGTCCCAGATTTCAGTCTTTGTCCATCTTATCTTCTTACTAGGAATGTTTTGTAGCACTTTTGTGTCTAATATATATGCTAAAATATCTATCAGCAGAGTGGCGCAGCAGGAGCATGCTGGGCCCGTAACACAGAGGTTGATGGGTCGAAACCATCCTCTGCTAAGTTTTCTCTTTTGGGGCTTCCCCTGTGGTCAGCTGGTAAAGAATCCATCTGCAATGTGGGAATCCTAGGTTCGATCGCTGGATTGGGAAGACACCCTGGGGAAGGGAAAGGCTACTTACTCCAGTATTTTGGCCTAGAGAATTCCATGGACTGCACAGTCCATGGGACTGATTCTGTACAAAGAATCAGACAGGACTGAGCAACTTTTACTTTCATATGCTAAAAATTTCTAAAATTGTATATCTAGTCCTGCTCTTGCGAATCCATGACTCACCTTCATATTCATCAGTCTTGGCAGGCACTGAGCTAGGTGCAGTGGAGCCACCTGTCTTGGCAGTACTTACAACCTAGGTAGATGTGTTGAATAAAAGATATAAATAAATATCTAATTACGAATTGTGATTAGTGCTCAGTAAAGCAGGCTTTCATGGTAGCTCAGTGGTAAGTAATCTGTTGCCACTGTAGGAGACACGGAAGACATGGGTTTGATTCCTGGGTTGTGAAGATCTCCTGGAAAAGCAAATGGCAGCCCACTCCAGTATTCTTGCCTGTAAAATCCCATGAACAGAGGAGCCTGGTGGGCTACAGTCCATGGGGTCGCTTAAGAGTCTTAGCAACTAAACAGCATCAGTTCAGTTTTAAAGCACAGAACATGATGAGAGATTATTACCTCTCATGGCAGGAACTGGTTTAGATTATGAAGCTTCTCTGCTGCTGCTGCTAAGTCGCTTCAGTCGTGTCTGACTCTGTGCAACCCCATAGACGGCAGCCTACCAGGCTCCCCTATCCCTGGGATTCTCCAGGCAAGAATACTGGAGTGGACTGCCATTTCCTTCTCCAATGCATGAAAGTGAAAAGTGAAAATGAAGTCGCTCAGTTGTGTCCGACTCTTAGCGACCCTATGGACTGCAGCCCACCAGGCTCCGCCATCCATGGGATTTTCCAGGCAAGAGTGCTGGAGTAGGTGCCATTGCCTTCTCCTTGAAGCTTCTCTGCTGCTGCTGCTGCTGCTAAGTTGCTTCAGTTGTGTCCGACTCTGTGCAACCCCATAGACGGCAGCCCACCAGGCTCCCCTGTCCCTGGGATTCTCCAGGCAAGAACACTGGAGTGAGAGATGCAATTATGTCGGAGCCTGAAGAGTGATCTGGAATGACCGAGTGAAAGGTTGGGAGGATGAGCATTCTAGGCAAAGGTGACAGCACATCCAAATGTCCTGGGGTAGGAAAGAGCTTGGCACTTTGACAAAACTGAAAAAAGGCATATATGCTTGCAGGATAATAAGAGAGAGTGGGTGATGTAAGATGAGACTAGAGAGGAAGACAGGAGAAGACTTTGCAGACGTTTTCCTGACCAAGGGGTTTAGGATTTTAAGATAAATAGAAAACCATTGACAAGTTTTAAGAAGTACTGACACGATTAGAGTTATGTTTCAAGAAATTGTGTTGTATCACTCATTATCAGAGAAATGCAAATCAAGACCACAATGAGGTACCATTTCACACCAGTCAGAATGGCTGCGATCCAAAGGTCTGCAAGCAATAAATGCTGGAGAGGGTGTGGAGAAAAGGGAACCCTCTTACACTGTTGGTGGGAATGCAAACTAGTACAGCTACTATGGAAAACAGTGTGGGGATTCCTTAAAAAATTGCAAACAGAACTGCCTTATGACCCAGCAATCCCACTGCTGGGCATACACACCGAGGAAACCAGAACTGAAAGAGACACATGTATCCCAATGTTCATCGCAGCACTGTTTATAATAGCCAGGACATGGAAACAACCTAGATGTCCATCAACAGATGAATGGATAAGAAAGCAGTGGTACATATACACGATGGAGTATTACTCAGCCCTTAAAAAGAATACATTTAAATCAGTTCTAATGAGATGGATGATACTGGAGCCAATTATACAGAGTGAAATAAGCCAGAAAGAAAAACACCAGTACAGTATACTAATGCATATATATGGAATTTAGAAAGATGGTAATGATAACCCTGTATGCAAGACAGCAAAAGAGACACAGATGTATAGAACAGACTTTTGGCCTCTGAGGGAGAGGGAGAGGGTGGGATGATGTGGGAGAATGGCATTGAAACATGTATACTATCATGTAAGAAACGAATTGCCAGTCTATGTTCGACACAGGATATAGGATGCTTGGGGCTGGTGCACGGGGATGCTCCAGAGAGATGATACGG
>SJYC01095420.1:0-10806 GCA_006408675.1 Madoqua kirkii
AAAAAAAAAAAAAAAAAGAAGTTGTGTTGTGTGTGTGTTTAGTCGCTTAGTTGTTTTCTGATTCTTATGACCCTTTGGACTGTAGCTCACCAGGTTCCTCTGTCCATGGAATTTTTTCAACAAGAATGCTGGAGTATGTTGTCATTTCCTTCTTCAGGGGATCTTCCTGACTCAGGGACTGAACTTGCATCTCCTGTGTCTCCTGCATTGCTGGTGGATTCTTTACCCACTGAGCCAGCTGGGAAGCCCTTCAAGATGACTATGGTAATATTTGTGGGAAATACACTGGAGGAGGGAACATAGTGGAAACATGAGAACAAAGGTCTAGTCAAGGAAAGATGGTGCCTCAGAAAAGAGGGTGGAGATGGACTCAAGATATAATTGATTGGTAGTTATGGATATTGGCTAGATATTGAATGGATAGGCAGAATTGATAGATCAGATGCTTACTGAACAATGTGCTGTTGGGAAGGGTTTGGGAGAAGGTCTCACTTGTCTGAAATCTCCCACCCTGCTAATTATGTACAAACTTGCATGCTAATTCCATCCTTGGGAAAGTGCTATGCAGGGGAGCCTTGCGGCACAGCTCCAAGGGGACCATCCGGATGTTCCAATGTGCTTGATGTTCTCTAGAGTTTTGCAGGGCAGTGCCCCTAGGGATGTGGGATATTTGAATGCACTCTGTTGCTTATAAAGATTATAAAATAGGTGATTTGTGTTGGGCTCCCATGTATGATAAGGGAGGACTAGAAGGTGCAACCTGGCATGGAATTGTGTCATTCCTCAGGAAGGGGGCATTGTTTTAAGCAAGGGGATGTTTAATAATTCATTGTCCAAAGGGTTGCTGTTGTGTAATTTGTATGCCTAAAAGGGCGATCTTTTAAGAAATCATGTACAGTGTCCATGTTCCCATTAATCAGATATTATATGTGTACCACAAATTCACCTCTTCAAACCACACAAGATGGTAATTCGCTTCTTCAGATAAATTGAATGCTCTTTTAAAAAGTTGGTTACCCTGCTATACAATTTACTGCTTTAGCAAAGTAGCTGCTCAAAGTGATGGGTATCTTTTTTTCTGTGATGGGCCAATAATCATTAGTCAAAACAAGAAAGAAAATTCCCAACCCCTCAAACCAAAGCAATTTTATCTGTTTTCTAGTGAGTGACAGAAATGCAAATTTCATAAATCACACAAAAATACAATTTTATATCAAGACTTGTTAAGGAATGAGAGACACTGAGGGGAGAGAGAAAGGGCAAGAGTCTTTTTATTCATTGCGCTTTGAATTCTTATATTTTTTTGTTCTACTGTGTAGGCCTCGAATTTCCAAAGGCTTGGAAAAGCATCTTTCTCCTCCAAACAATTACTGAAAACCATGACTTCCGTCTGGCCCCCACTATCTCGTTATTGCCATTCTACTATTGCTGAAACCCATGCCTGTGTTTCTCTCTCAGCCCGGCTTTATCTGAAGGCCAAGGTCTCCCAGCGCCCACGGTGGAAACGCCGGATCCGGTTCCTCCTTACACGACCTGCCTCTCGGTGGGTGATTCGAGTCCTCTTGCTTTTGCAGTGTCGTGATTCTTTCTCACGCTCAGTCTCCAATGCCTCAGCCAATTGCTTGGGACATACCTGCTGCTTTTCTGAGAATCTCAGAATGAAACGTTGTATATGATGTGGGGACTCTAACCATACACTTAGAATTCTATTTTGGACGTTTGCATAACTGGATGAGCGTATCAGTCAAGAAAGGGACATTGGATAGGCAATTAATAAGGAAGTTTGCCAGGGGCTTAATGAAATGAGGTTCATGACTGGTTTCAGTTTATTGTCTGGTTCTCCCTCAACAGCCTAATTAAAGTACAGATTTGAGAGCTAGCGGGGAGAATTGAATCCTGATTTATTTTTGTGCTGGTAAGACCTTAAACTGATTTCTTACCTTCTCTGGGCTTTAGAGTCTATGATGATTTGGCATGAACAGAACCCCTGCCTGAATGCTGAGTCATTTTCCCAAGAGAACAAAGCTTCTAGAAAGCTTGGTGGATGGTTTTTCATTTCGTGTAGCCTGGAGTGAACTTCAGATGCTACCGCCAAATTGGAGGGCTTACAGTGCCTTAGTTGGGCCAAAAGCCCAATGAACGCCAAGGGCCAAGGGCATGTCTGCTTAGTGACTGTTGCCAACTGCTTCACCCCAGCTGGTATTGAAGCAAATTCTATTTGGAAAGAGGCCAGATTCTTCTATGTCTCCTGGTGGGGGTGGGGAGGGTGCTCTAGAATTTTACAATGTATGTTTATATTTGTGTAATCAGCAAAATTTCTAATTAAGTGAGAATTAGAGTGTTTTACTTAGTTAAAACTATTGCCTTTAAACACCAAACTAAACTGTAAAGTATAACTTCCGAAATTGTGTGTATTAATAATATATAGTGTCCACTTGTGTAAACACTGTTTTAATTGCTTAATTTGTATTAGTTCATTTTATTCTCACAACTTTGAGATTAGTTTTCTCTTATTAACCTCAGTTAACATATCAAGATATTAAGGCAAGTAGAGGTTAAGTGATTTGCCTAAATTATACAAAAACTCAAGGTTATACAAAACCTCCCACTTTTTTTTTTTTCTAGATGAGTCTGGCATAGCAAAAATCAACAGAACTCTACATGGCCTGCTATTTACAGGTATTTTTTGTAGGAGGAGGCAAAATAATCAGGAGATGTGTACCTGCTTTACTCACTGAGTTAAGATTTAGTGACCAAGAAAGAAGACTGAAAGATTCAGAGGATTGTGTTGAGAGGAGTGTAGAAAGTGTGAGTGTCAGAAAATTCATGATACAAGGAATATACCACTTAGAAATTTATAGGGATAATTGATAATAAAGCCGTTAGTAAAGATGGAAAATGAAATAAGGAAAAGCAAGAAAAGTTAATTCAGGGAACTTCAGTGCACAGAGTATAGTCCTGATGCTGATCCATGTCTGAATTCAAAGAAGACAATTTTGATGTTCCATGGAAGAATCAATCGAAACCATGGTGGAGTAGGACTGGGATGCAGTAGAGACTAGAGATACCTTATACAAGTGATTCTGACCTTGGTTTGGGGGTGAAATAGGGCCAAACTGTTGAGAAAGTTACTCAAGCTATGAAACATATGCATAACTCTATGCATTATGATTGCCTACAAATATTAGACATTTAAAATCAATCCAAAGGAGTTGTCTATTGGATGCAAAGGTATCATCTTCTTTTAAAATGGCAACATTTTAAAATGCTTATAAGAATTTGATGGGCTACAGTGGATATATTTTTCTTTCCAAGCTCAATTGTCTGCAAGTCAAAGTTCTCTTTTTATGATATATTTGATAATGTCACCTCTACTTTCCTGAAATAAGCTCTGCAGTTAATTTAGAAAGATAGTAATGAGGACCCTGTATGTGAGACAACAAAAGAGACACAGAGGTATAGAACGGACTTTTGGCCTCTGAGGGAGAGAGAGAGGGAGAGGGAGAAGGTGAGATGATTTGGGAGAATGGCATTGAAACATGTATACTATCATGTAAGAAATGAAGCGCCAGTTTATGTTTGATACAGGATATAGGATGCTTGGGGCTGGTGCACGGGGATGATCCAGAGAGATGATATGGGGTGAGAAGTGGGAGGGGGTTTCAGGATTGGGAGCTTGTGTACACCTGTGGCTGATTCATGTCAATGTATGGCAAAACCAATACAGTATTGTAAAGTAGAATAAAGCAAAAATAAAATTTAAAAAAACCAATAACACTACAACTTGTATATAAAGTAAAAACAAATAAATAAAAAGATGAATATTCAAACAGTATGTATTCCCATCGGTAAATGTTCTGGCAAAGTGACAGTGGAAGATATAATGAGGTCGTCAGATGTGTGCCCCTGTTTGAAGAATCCCTGTGGGTTTGATGGCACAAATGGAGACTGACAGAGTTGTGTTATACCAGCAGCCCAGACACCACGGACGGTGCTGCTGTCAGTGATGTGACTTTTCAGAGTGATGAGCAGCTACAGGCGCACTTTCAGACAAAGTAAAGCGCAGTCTCCCCTCACCTTCCATAGTGGTTTCATTTCTCAGATGTCGCTGAGATCAAAGCAGTGTAAAGCACACTTTGTGTTTATATGTAAAAGGAACTTAAGTTGTAGGCTCAGATTTTCCTCCTGATTGAATGTCTGGCATGATATTCTGAAGTCAAAAGAGTTGCTGAATAATTTCACATCATGCAAGGTACATAGCATCCCTGTGCCCCATTCACTAAATGCTGATAGCAGCCTCTGTTACTGTAGCAACAAAATAATTAAATGCAGGGTCCAATCATGGACCCTTATAGTTTTTAGTCTGAAAAAGTATAGAAAATCAAGCTTTGATGTCAGTAATGTGTCAGGATGATCGGAAGGCCATTTTTAGCTCATCAGCCCCTTGACTAGGCCATGTGGAAGCAAAACAACAAAATGCCCCAAAACTGAATGGCTTAAAACAATGATGGGTTATTTCTTACAATTTGGTCAGTGGGTGGTTATCCTGTGAATGCCAGTCGAACCTCTCCAGTCATGGTGATAGCAAAAAAAAAAAAAACAAAAAAAAAAACAAAGAACAACAAAAAAACCCCCACTCACTTTCAGATCTCTATGTGGCAAACTTCTACTTACTCTCTAGATCTCAGCTGAGACGTCACTTTGTCAAGGATACCTCTCCTGACTCCACATATTAGATTGAATTCCCACTGTGGTACTCTCATAGCATTTATTTCCTAACACTCACCACATTTTTAACTGCTTGGATATTTTCAGTGTCACACTGAGTTCTGTGAGGGCAAGTCCTATGTTTTCTTCATTATTGTATCCTTGTTACCTTGTTCCAGATAGTTTTTAAAAAATTATTTTTGTATTGCATTGCATTGACTTGGAATATAATTTGTAGATAAGTTGCTCCCAAAAGTATGACCTAATAGTTTTAGAAACTATTGGTGAGTTATCTAAAATGTCATTATTTCAACTCAAAAAAAATCCACCCTTGGATATTAAATGAAATAAAATTTTTGACCAGGAGAAAAATATCCATACAACACATCATACGTTCACGATTCAGTGAAGTACTGCATCATTGCATTCTTCACTGTTTTGCTTAATGGGAGATTAGGATCTTCTTTGGATTTATGCAACATTACCCACCTGGATTTCTAACCACTTACTGTCCTTTACTTCTTTGGTACATACTTTTACTCTTGAATTTGGTTTGAGTCTTTAGCTATTTGTACTATCTTTTCCTCCTAGGGATTTAGGCTCAGATATGAATCGTCATCAATCTCATTACAGCATGCTCATTCATTAAGGGTTGATCCTTGCCCTGACTCTCATCTTGTCCCTCACAGTCTATACCTGATTCTGCACAGAGGTGAGCCTTGGTTTTGACCCATGCATTTCACCCTATATTTTGTCTTGAATCCTGGTAAGACCTATGGTACCCACAAAGTTGCTTGAAGGAATGAATCTCGATTGTGACTTTTCATATTTCCATATCCCCAGTGAGGGCTTTCCAATTGATACTGGTTTACTCGTATTAATAATCCTTTAAAATATCTTATCACCCTTTCTGAGCCTTTCATGGTTCTTGAATTAGGACTTTGGTAAAAATCTGACTCTAGTTAATATGAATTCAATTTCTTCTCAGTGTCCTAGGAGTCAAATCACAGTGATTTTATTGTATTATTTTGTTAGCTTAGCCAGCGCAGCATACTTGAACTAAGACTGGAAGTCTCTCTCTGAAAAACAGAGGCTGGGTTAGATTATTTCTAGAACCATCCACAAAGGCAATACCAGAAACACTGATTGCTTCCCTGTACGTAGTCCTGAACTGCTGGTTTCTGTCTGCCCCTTACTTGGTGCAATATCATTCTTAGGTAAGGACCTGGAACCTGGGAGAGTAAGGTGGGACTTGAGTGGGTAATTTTTTATTTGCATGCCTGCACTATGCATATGCTTAATCAGCCTTGTAGTTTGAATAAGTAGTAGAAGCAATGCTATGTATTTGAGCTATTTTGAGACATTGAAAACATTGTGTTTCTTTCAAAATTGGCCACGTCTTTTTTGATTTTCTTCCCACTCTGAACATAAAACAGGTGCACCCGCAATAGCTGGCACAAAGTGAAAAAGTTTTTGCATTGAAGACTGATCATTTCTTGTAGTTCACTTTATCTTAGTCATCAGTGTTGATTCTGAGATATTAAGTATGGTAGTAACTTGAAGCCAAATTAGTCAAGATTTGGCCAGCGCTAACCAGGATTTGCTTTAACTGTGGGAGGAACTTGCAAAAGGCAATATTGATTATGTCTGGGATATGCCAATTATAATTTGACATTCTGATTTCTGCTTTTTGTTTAACTTAGGAGCAGATTCTGCTTTGCTCTGTTTGTGAAAGACAACTGGATGAGTGAAGATTACTACTTGCAATAAGACTCACAATTTGTCTGGAATTAAAGACAGACGGAAAGCAATATCTACTTTTTGTTTATTCTGACTCAGAGTGGTTGGAAGTGAGGAATATTACTGAACAATATTTCCTAGGTAAAAAGAGAAAATGAAAAGAAGGAAAAAGCCAAGGGTGACACTTGAGATGGAAATTAAACAATATATAATTTAGTACTTGGTAGATTCTGAAAGTGATGAGAAAACTGAAGAAATGATGTCATCATGGAAAAAAATTAATTGGAAACTGAAAGGATGCAGAATTAGTAAGTATATAGAAAATGGATATTTTAGAGCAAAACTGGTCACTTTGTGATCAATATAATCTGTCACCCAAGACAGAGATTATATTCCAAGTTAATAGTCCTTTAATAAGCACAACAAAATGCTGAGATGGGACTCTTCCTCTTTTAGTTGGCTGAGGCATGAAGAAATTGGGGCTACATTCAAAAACAAACTATGATTTTGATGCCCTGAGAACTAGGGAGATGACTCTGAAATCCATGTTGAGGAACCAAGAAAGTGGGGACAGAGCAGGATTTTGTGAATAAAGTTTTTGGAGAGAAATCTGAGTGCTATGAGTATTATTCCTCCTTGGCATGGGAATGGTTTGGAAACTTGTTGAGAGAGGCTCAGCTCAGAGAACTAGATATGCATGTTCCTTACAACTGAGAACTGAGTGGACAAATGTCTGATTAATGCCCATGTAAGTTAAAGCAGGCTTTAAGGGAAAAGACCATATCTGCAAAGTTTCTATATGTGCCTCAGATAGAGGTAAAAGTTCATAAATAGCAGCCATGGGGAAGGTTTAGTAGGAATATAGCTTGAAGTCAGTTAAACAGGGAATCAGCAAAAGAAGATGATGTATCAGGATGAGGGGACCCTAGAGGTACACCACTAAGATCAGAGGCTACACAATGATTAGGAGCAGCCAGCACTGGCAATCAGGGGAATTGCATTTGCAGGCGCCCAGCATGAAACTCGCTGAAGAATCTGCAAAAACACCCATGAAAGAAAGAGTCTGCCAGGCCTAGAGAACACTTCATGGTACTTTTTCATGATAATTCAGCGAGGGAAGAACTTTCCTATCTCATTTACCTCTCCTTCCTCTCACCCCATGTTTGATCCTGGAAAGTCAGGAGACAGCAGCTATTGAGTAAGGGTGGGAAAAAAAAAAGGAAGGGAAAGAGAGAATAAATAGACCACATCTCAGTCTTGAAGGCAGGTGGCCTATCTGCCACCAGGCTTTGCTGGAGAGCAGTAGAGTCTTACTTGTGAATGAAGTTTGAAGGGTTAATTAATGTATTGGATTAAATATTGTAATTTCTGAATGAAGGGCTAAAGTGACCGTGTGTGCGTGTCCTCAATCTGATTCATTGTGACTCCATGGGCTGTAGCCCACCAGGGTCCTCTGTCCATGGAACCTTCCAGACAAGAATACTAGAATGGGTTGCCATTTCCTAGCCCAAGGGAACTCCTCAACCTAGGGATTAAACCCATGTCTCTTGCGTCTCTTGCACAGGCAGGCGGATTCTTTACCCCTGTGTCATCTGCCACTTCGGATAAGGCAATGGCACTCCACTCGGTAGGCTTCAGTCCATGGGGTCGCTAGGAGTCGGACATGACTGAGCAACTTCCCTTTCACTTTTCACTTTCATGCATTGGAGAAGGAACTAGCAACCCACTCCAGTGTTCTTGCCTAGAGAATCCCAGGGACGAGGGAGCCTGGTAGGCTGCCGTCTACGGGGTCGCACAGAGTCCAACACGACTGAAGCAACTTAGCAGCAGCAGCATCAGCATCTACCACTTGGGACAGTTAAAAGGAATTTCTTTTATCAATAAGAGATTAGACAGCCCTGAGGCTGCCTAACTTCCAATCCAGTGAGAAGGGTAAAACTTGTCCTTGTGATCACGTTTTAAAGGACAGAAGAAGATAGAAATCATAGAGGTAACTTTTAATTATGTACCATGAGTACTTTTTCAAACTACAGGCTCTGAAGGAAAAAGCATAGGTCCTTTCTTGAAGGAGTTATGTCATTGAACTACAGATCATGAACTTTCAATGTTGCTTTAAAATCTCTGATTTTCTATTTCTTAGCTTTAACCTTGAACAATTTACTTAGCTTCTCTGAATCTCATCTGTAAAATGAATATAATAAAACTTAATCTTGAAGGTTGTGAAGACCCAGATTTATGCTCAAGAAATATTGTTTTCTCTACCTTTTAGCACCCTTTTCTAGATAAAATCTGAATCTATTATTTCATAAGCTATACTTCATGACAGATGTGAGGAAAATGGCATGGGGTATATAAAAAAGCTCTCACAGATCTTGGCTACTGTTTGTGGATATATAATTCTCCCTAGAAAGTGAACTTTAAACTCCTTTTTAAAAAAAAAAATCTTTATTGAAGTATACATGTGTTCCCCATCCTGCGCCCCCCTCCCTCCTCCCTCCCCGTACCATCCCTCTGGGTCGTCTCAGTGCACCAGCCCCAAGAATCCAGTATCATGCACTGAACCTGGACTGGCGTTTTGTTTCATATATGATATTGTACATGTTTCAATGCCATTCTCCTAAATCATCCCACCCTCTCCCTCTCCCACAGAGTCCAAAAGACTGTTCTATATATATATATATATATATATATATATAATTTATATAATTATATATATATATATATAATTTAACTCCTTAAAGGTAAGTAACAGTAGTTATGATGAATGTTATAAAATATGATAGTCAATGCGTTCTAACAGAGTTATAGAGGAGAGAGCACTAACATGCATTATTAGACAGTTGTGAGGCAGTCAAATTCAACTATAAGGATGAAATGAGGCTTAAACTGGATATGATAAGATTATGCATAACATTTAAGTGTGGGGAATAAAATCTTGAGCAAAAGTGGGAACCGGCAAAGCATAGCTAGGGAATAATGAGCTGGTATTTGTGATGGAACAGAGAACTTGTATAGTTTTGGGACTCCCTTTGTAGGAGAAGAAATGAAGCCAGTTGGTGGAAGAGCCTTTGGAACTAAACACTTTTTATGGCAAGTATTCTATAGTCACGGCTCTATGGTGCTTCAGTGGCAGAGAATCCACCTGCCAATGCATAAGATGAGGGTTCGATCCCTGGGTCAGGAAGATCCCCTGGAGAAGGGAATGGCTACACATTCATGTATTCTTGCCTGGGAAATCCCATGGACAGAGAAATCTGACAGGCTACGGTTCATGGAGTTGCAAAGAGATGGACACGACTTAGTAACTAAACAACAACAACAATACTATAGTCAATGTGAATATTCTGAAGTTTTTGGATGAGGAAAAAGCCACTGATTTGGAAAAATTAATCAAGTTTGTGTTACAGGATGGATTAGCTGGGGAAAAGACTAGAAACAATGACTATTTATAGATTATTATAAAAGCTAAATCATGAGAATCCTGAACTTGGAAGGTGATAAATAGTTGCAAGCATGGAGAGAGAGGAATGAAATATAATGAGAGAGGGATTGACAGGATTCAGAAAACATTTGCGTTTTTAAACATTAGACAAGGAAAGGTGTCTAGACCAGTGCTAACTGATTTTTTCCTGTGATGTTGGAAATATTCTCTACATTGTCCCGTGTTGTAGCCATTAGCCACATGCAGCTATTGATAACTTGAAGTATGGCTAGTGAGACTGAAGAACTGAACTTAAAATTATTTATGCTGACAATCTTAAATTTTAAACAGCCCATGTGGCTAATGACTACTATATTAGTACAGCATCTCTTCAACAAGAAACAGCATCATTCTCACTTGAGTTGACAAGTAGTTTGAGAATTGATTGGCACTGTTTCCTCATGGCTAGTGATTTGAATTGGGCACTATTGCTGTCCTTAGCAATAGTGCAACGCTTTGAATATTTTATTTTATTTTCTCTGACCACTTTGTGGAAATAGAAAATGAAAGCGTTATTACTATTCTTAATAAATGTGGGTCTCATAAATTAGGTGTAATTAAGGCATAGATGGAAATCATTAAGTGTCCTGAAAGTGATAAAACTTCCATCTCAACTTGTAAAGTCAACTGAGGAGAAAATAAAGACTACATATAAAATGACAGAAATCTACTGCAAAAAAAAAATTCAGGATTTAAATAATTTTCTTATTATTGTTAAAACAAATTTGTTACTATCATTATTATTCAGCAGCAATTTTTGTAGATGCAATGACATAGAACATTATCATTTACTTTTCTCACATTACACTTCCATTTATAATTTAACTGTATTCTATATGAATGTAGGCATTATTTCTGCATATTGCATCTAACAACAA
>SJYC01095421.1:0-16460 GCA_006408675.1 Madoqua kirkii
AAATGACAGAGTTAGATTTTGAACAGATCCAGCTGATTCCTAAATTTCTATTACTGAAAGTAGATAATCATGGAACATAAAAAATTCTCCAACTATCATGTGCAGTAGTTCATATTTTAGCATTTTTAGTTGTTCATATCTGATTTATTCTCTCACCATTAAAGTTAGACTTAATAGTTAAACTGTTAGAGATTTGATGATTAACTCAACATAAAACATAATGCATTATTAGATTAGTAAATAGTAATTGTATTTATTAATGAAGTAAACATTTTTCCTTAAGACAATATGTATTTTCTCATAAAATGTACTAGGAAGGTATCATCTATAAGGATTCTACACTTGACTGTATCACCATTCCTGATATTTTTCTGAGACTTAAAAATTTTATTCTTCAAATTTGTCAAAGGAAGTAAAAGAATGAGTTTTTTGGGGGTCATAGTCCTAAGTTTTTGACAAAGTACAACAAAACTAGTTCTAAATTCTTCCCAAATATTCAGTAGCATTCTTGCCCTGGTACCTACACTTTTGAAAACCAGCCAGTCACTAAACTCCACACTGAAAATCAGTCAGTACTTATACACTCCATTTCTAAAATTCAGCCAATCCTTGAACTCCATGTTTCCTCCAAACCCAATGCAAGATCAATGTTTTGCTTTGTTCAAAAGACTATGTTTTGCCCTTTCTTAGCCTGGGCAATGAATTCATCGTTATTCCCTATACAGTTGAGTGGTAGTCTCTTCCTTCATTGTTTCTTTCCTGTTATACTAAATGAATGATGCACCCCTACCATAGCTAGCTGTATTTGGTAAGGAACAAATGGCCAAGAGGTTATCTAAAGACCATGTAAAAACACCTTTCTCTTCTTACCTCCCAGTTGTTGTACCCCTCTTGGGAAGACTCAGAAAAGTACATTGAAAGATCAATAGAATGACTAATTACAACTAAACCTCAGAAACTAATAAATATTAAATGTTCCTCTTCTTTTGTCTTCTCCATTTCTTGGGGTTCCTCCATTACTGAGAATGGGCTGAACCTGCAGAGGATCCAAAGAGTTCTCTCCTGACTTCCAAAACAATGTATTAAAAATGTGTGGTTTATTTTATCATATATATGCATATTATTTATATAGACAAATATTTAGTTATTGATTAACATTAAATATAATTTATCTGTATTGTAATTTATGCTACAGAATATCCTTCTGTCATTTGTAATTCCTAATGAGAAATTCTGAAATGACATTCCAGTACTTTCTCCATGAGAATAGCACTACCTTTTCTTGATGGAGAGTACCTTGTTCATTAAGGGTGCTCTGTAAATGTATATATTTCAAAACCTAAAAGATGATCCTGTGAAAGTGCTGCACTCAATATGCCAGCAAATTTGGAGAACTCAGAAGTGACCACAGGACTGGAAGAAGTCAGTTTTCACTCCAATCCCAAAGAAAGGCCATGTCAAAAAATGTTCAAACTACCGCACAGTTGCAATCATCTCACACACTAGCAAAGCAATGCTCAAAATTCTCCAAGCCAGGCTTCAATAGTACGTGAGCTAAGAATTTCCAGATGTTCAAGCTGGATTTAGAAAAAGCAGAGGAGCCAGAGATCAAATTACCAACATCCATGGACTCATAGAAAAAGGAAGAGAATTTGGCAAAAACATCTGCTTCATTGACTACACTAAAGCCTTTGACTGTGTGGATCACAACAAACTGTGGAAAATTCATAGATGGGAATACCAGATCACCTTACCTGCCTCCTGAGAAACCTGCATGCAGGTCAAGAAGCAACAGTTAGAACCAGATGTAGAACAACAGACTGGTTCCAAATTGGGACAAAAGTACATCAAGGCTGTATATTGTCACCCTGCTTATTTAACTTATACACAGAGTACATCAAGTGAAATGCTGGGCTGAATGAAGCACAAGTTGGAACCAAGATTGCCGGGAGAAATATCAATAACCCCAGATATGCAGATGACACCACCCTAATGGCAGAAAGTGAAGGGGAACTAAAGAGCCTCTTGATGAAAGTGAAAGAGAGTGAAAAAGCTGGCTTAAAGCTCAACATTCAAAAAACAAAGATCATGGCATCCAGTCTCATCACCTGATGGCAAATAGATGGGGAGACAATGGAAACAGTGATAGACTTTATTTTCTTGAGCTTCACAATCACTGCAGATGGTGACTGCAGCCATAAAATTAAAAGACACACTTGCTCCTTGGGAAAAAAGCTATGACCAACCTAGATAGTATATTAAAAAGCAGAGACATTACTTGGCTGACAAAGGTCTGTACATTCAAAATTACAGTTTTTCCAGTAGTCATGTATTGACATGAGAGTTGGATCATAAAGAAAGCTGAGCACCAAAGGATTGATGCTTTTGAACTGTATTGTTGAAGAAGACTCCCGAGAGTCCTTTGGACTGCAAGGAGAACAAACCAGTCAATTCTAAAGGAAATCAGTCTGAATATTCATTGGAAGGATTGATGCTGAAGCTGAAGCTCGAATACTTTAGCCACCTGATGCACAGAACTGACTTATCAGAAAATACCTTGATGCTGGGAAAGATTGAAAGCAGGAGGATAAGGGGATGACAGAGGATGAGAGGGTTGGATGGCATCACTGACTTGATGGATATGAGTTTGAGCAAGCTCCAGGAGTTGGTGATGGACAGGGAAGCCTGGCATGCTGCAGTCCATGGGGTCACAAAGAGTCGGATACACTGACTGACTGAATTGAACTCTAAACGTATACATGGGCTTTGTGGTTGTTCCCACAGGGCTACAAAATTTTGGGCGCTGCAGAGGTAGACTAGAAATCTAACAATTTTTGGTACAATATAATACAGGTAAGTCCTCTACATACAAGCAAGTTTTGTTCCAAGAGTGCCTTCATAAGTTCAATTTGTTCACAAGTCCAACAAAGTTAGCCTAGGTACCCAACTAACACAACTGGATATACACTGTAATATGTTTTTCATACTTTTTGTACAAATAATGCATAAAAATAAAAAATGCAGAAACTAGTTTTACTGTTACAGAACAGTAAAGCAGGCAGAAGCACAACCTCTTGTAGAGGATGTGTGCGCGTGGCAACGTACACTAGATATGTGAACTAACGCACCTGACTGCACATGTGGATGCTTGCTTGCATCTCTGAAAGCTTGAAACATGGAGGTTCATATGTGGGGGGCTTACTGTACCAGAAAACCCTGCCTAAATTGAAACTATGGAGTTAAATTTATCTCAAGGAATCTTATTGCTGATATGATTCCTGTGAGGGACTAGAAGTGGGGCAAATGGCATAAAATAAAGGGTATAAATTTTGACTGGAGAATTTTTCCAGGTCATATCTCCTGTAAAATGTAATCTCAGTATGTTCAGACACTTGTGAGGAGATAATGATTACTTCTACAGGATCACGTTTTTAACACCAATACAACAGGAAATAGGTAAAATAAAGAGACATTACTAGGCGGTGGTATGCTGAAGTCCACATGTATCAACTCACCAGAGCCAGCTTTTACATTTTCAGGAATTTTACTAGCTGGTTGACATCACATTGCAGCTAGCACTGCCATGATGAGAGTATTTACAAGCTGGAAATTGACAAATACTCAAAATTAAGGCTTCTTCTCAGCACCCCTCATTGTGCTCATCTATTTAATTATAGTAATCTTTGTCTGAAGATAGACTTTGACACTAACTTATCTTTATGAGTCACATGGATCCCATGTTGAAGAGGCAGTATTCTTATTTCTTTGTGGAAAAGGAACAACAGTGGACAATGTATTTTCTGACTAATTTGAAGAAAAATTATTTATAATTTCTAAATTAGATATAAAGAAGAAATTTGGATCCAGTCAAGTCTTTCTTTTCTTTTCTTTTTGTGTTCACATAAGCCATAGGCTTTTATCAGAAGTGAAGTTCTGTTTTCCATAGTAGCTGCACCATTTTATTACACGTTCCCACTGACAGTGTACAAGAGCTCAAATTTCTCAAATCCCTCCACCTCGTCAACACTCACCTTTTTTCCTTTCTTTTTAAAAAAATAATAGTCATCCTAATGTGTGGTGATTTTTCATTTTGATTTGCATTTCCTTCATAATTGTTTCATATGCTCATTGGCTATATGTATGTCTTCTTTTGAAAGTGCCTATCCAGGCCTTTTGACCTTTAATCAGGTTATTATTATTATTAAAGCCAAATATGGCCTGTGTACCCTGACACTAAATTAAATCTCAGAGACAGTTTTGGGTGAAGTAGAAAATAATACCTTTACTGCTTCACCAGACAAAGGGAGGCACAGAGATCTAATGCCCTCAAAATTGTGTGTCCCAGCCTGGAGGTAGTAGTGAGACGTTTTATAGTAAGGGTCCTGAAACCGCTTCCCTCAGATTGGGACTTGAACCCACATGGCTGGGACTCAAACTCAGGCAAAGTCCATGGTCTTCCAACTGGAATCACAGACCTGGTTTCAGGACGTAAAGAAGCTCAAGTTCTTGATGCCTCATTGCAGAAAGAATTTAGTGATAGACAAGGTGATAGGTAAGAAGTGGATTTATTCAGAGAGAAACATTCCACACATGGAGTGTGGGCCATTGCAGAGGGTGAGTGCCACCTTGAAATACTGTGTGGTTAGCTTTTATCGGCTGGGTAATTTCAGAGGCTAATGAATGGGAGGATTATTCCAACTATTTTGGGGAAGGAGTGGAGATTTCCAGGAATTGGGCCACCACTCACTTTTTGGTCTTTCAACAGTTGGCCTTGGAAGAAATCAATCCTGAATATTCACTGGAAGGATTGATGCTGAAGCTAAAGCTCCAATACTTTGGCCACCTGATGCAAAGAGCTGGCTCTTTGGAAAAGACTCTGATGTTGGGAAAGATTGAGGACAGAAGGAGAAGGGAGCAACAGAGGATTAGATGGTTGGATGGCATCACCGATTCAATGGACATGAGTTTGAGCAAGCTCTGGGAGATAGTGAAGCCTGACATGCTGCAGTCCATGGGGTTACAAGGGGTCAGATACGCCTTAGCAGGTGAACAACAACAAAAATGAGAAATTCTGGATCTTTGAGCAAGCAATGGATTCTGTTATCTCAAGTAATTGTAAAATCTTAAATTTTCAATAGGGATGACTGCTCCTTTTTGTGGGCTAATCTTTTAGGAAGTGCTTCTAGGCTTGTACCAATATCATCATGATAAATGAGCAGTTAATGATTATCTCCTCTGTGTCTTGTGTGATCTCCAGATTTTGAAGCCAGAGTCAGTCCAGCTAGAACAGCAACGAATGAGAGAAAAAAGTTCTTTAGTACTCTGTGAAAGGGGGTTTATGAGATTGCGGTGTGTTGGAAGGTACTGGCCACGCTCTGGAAGATTCATCTCTACAGAAACATGATTGGTTGCTGATCAGTATTAAAGTTAAATGGCAATTTGGATGAAGAGGGATTTTAAAGACACTTTAATATTTTTTTTCCTTTTTGGTTTGTTGGTATATTCTGAAAAATAATTTGGACTTAGATTTAATATTCCATTTTAGTTTTTCTTATTAAATTAATACACTGATCCCCATTTCTGGCTGCATGTTAGAATCACCTATGGAGCTTAAAAAATATCCTGATACCTGGGCCCTATCCCAGAATAATTAACTTTGAGTGCAATTGAGAACCACTGCTCTGGAATGTAAACTTTTAATAGGATCAAAGTCACCTAATTTTTTTGTTTCCTCATTTAAGGAGTTAATTAATTTCTAAATTGATTGTTTTCCTATGATAACATTTTCATATGGTCTCTTAACTTTCTCTTTTTGTGTATACGAAATATTTTTTATAAGATGACACCTACTGGATAAGCTGCTGTTTTGTCCAAGACATCAGTTTTACAAGCTGAAAATCTGATAAGCAGTTGTGCATGCTTTGTTTTCCTCGATTTAAAAAGGAACCTATTGAGACATCAGCACATCTGGGGGAAAACATGCTTTTAATATTTAGATTGTTATTATTCACTTTGAATAAAGCTATCAAACTTGACATGTATCTTTAAAAAATAGAAATGTCTTTGCTGGTAATAATGAATCTGAAGTTGAGAAAAAAGCCAAACTAGGCAAAGAGCCTTAAGGAGTTTTCCTTATTGCCACTTTATCACAGGAAAAGACCTTTGAGGATACTGAAATTTGGCTCTTGTCTATTGATCGCATAAGAGATACAGCTCCTGCTAAACATGGTTGCTTTGGTTTTTGCTTTGGTTCTGCAGGCTTATGCAGTGATATGTTGATTTAAAAAAAAAGGCCTCAAGACATGAAGTAAAATGAATGCCATGTTCTGGTGACTGGTATACACCAAACTGGAGGCAAATTCACATGAGAAAAGTGCTCGACAAAAATATTTCATCTAAGATATTTTCCAGCTGAGTTGCCTTCACATTCTGTTCCCACCACATTCTCTGAATTGCACGGTGGAAAAGCTGAGACTTTTAACTTATGCTCTGCGAAGTACTGGGAACTTGGGCACAGAAAACCAGGTCATTTTTTTATTGCTGTCTTTCTGTGAGGGTTTAATTCTTTTTTATATTGTTTATGTAAGACAAGAACCAATTTAGGAAGAATTCTCTGTATTTAAGAACTGTCAACTGCTCCAGTTATATGTTCCCATGCTGTATACCAGTGTACCTTGCTATTACTGATAAATTAATATAGATCAAATGATATAGCCTTTAAAATCCTAATTTGGGTTTATATGTGTTGCAAGGACAACAATATAGGAAACCTAATATTGTGCTTAAGAATATGTTTATTAATGGCATTTGTGCCAATCAACAGAGACCAATGTATTTAATTGAGAGCACATTGCCTAAATTTTGGCTCTTATCAATATTATTTATTTCATGCCAACAATATGTTCAGATATCCACAGTAAACATAAAGTTTCTTTCTTTAGAGCTTATGTCAAAATTACATATTATTCAATAGGACTATCCAGGCATGAAATGAGCATATTACCAGATTTCTCTATGTTTATATTCTGTCTTCCTTTCTAATTTAGACCAGGAACCATTTGGCAAGAACCATGCTTAATCCTATCTGCACTTATAAAATAGTATGTGAAGGAGATCCCTGCAAATTTATTGAAGAATTTCATTCAGTTCAGTTCAGTTGCTCAGTCGTGTCTAACTCTTTGCGACCCTATGAATCGCAGCACGCCAGGTCTCCCTGTCCATCACCAAATCCCAGAGTTCACTCAGACTCACGTCCATCGAGTCAGTGAGGCTTTCCAGCCATCTCATTCTCTGTCATCCCCTTCTCCTCCTGCCCCCAATCCCTCCCAGCATCAGAGTGTTTTCCAATGAGTCAACTCTTTGCATGACATGGCCAAAGTACTGGAGTTTCAGCTTCAACATCAGTCCTTCCAATGAACACCCAGGACTGATCTCCTTTAGGATGGATTGGATCTCCTTGCAGTCCATGGGACTCTCAAGAGTCTTCTCCAACACCACAGTTCAAAAGCATCAATTCTTTGGCGCTCAGCTTTCTTCACAGTCCAACTCTCACATCCATACATGACTATTGGAAAAACCATAGCCTTGACTAGAGGGACCTTTGTTGGCAAACTAATATCTCTGCTTTTGAATATGCCATCTAGGTTGGTTATAACTTTCCTTCTAGGGAGCAAGCGTCTTTTAATTTCATGGCTGCAATCACCATCTGCATTGATTTTGGAGCCCCCAGAAATATAGTCTGACACTGTTTCTACTGTTTCCCCAACCATTTCCCATAAAGTGATGGGAATTTCACTAGGGGAGACAAAACAACTTTACCAAAGAGATTTGTATAGTATTTGAAGAAATCTGGGAAGTTTTGAAAAATAACTGACTTAGAAGAGTTATTATTATCCACTAGTTTTATAAAAGACCCTCCTCTATATTATATATGCATGTGTGTATATATATATATATATTGTTGTTGTTCAGTTGCTCAGTTGTGTCCAACTCTTTGCAACCCTATGGACTGCAGTATGCCAGGCTTTCCTATCACCATTTCCCAGAGCTTGTTCAAACTCATGTCCATCGAGTTGGTAATGCCATTCAACCGTCTCATCCTCTCTTGTCCTCTTCTCTTCCTGCCTTCAATCTTTCCCAGCATCAGGGTCACTTCCAATGAGTCAGCTTTTCACATCAGGTGGCCAAAGTTTTGGAGCTTCAGCTTCAGCATCAGTCCTTCCAATGAATATCAGGACTGATTTCCTTTAGGATTGGCTGGTTTGATCTCCTAGCTGTCCAAGGGACTCTCTAGAGTCTTCTCCAACAACACAATTCAAAAGCATCAATTCTTTGGTGCTCAGCTTTCTTTATAGTCCAATTCTCACATTCATACATGACTATAGGAAAAACCATAGCTTTGACTAGATGGATCTTTGCTGGCAAAGTAATGTCTCTGCTTTTTAATATGTTTTCTAGTTTTGTCATAACTTTTCTTCCAAGGAGCAAGTGTCTTTTAATTTCATGGCTGCAGTCACCATCTGCAGTGATTTTGGAGCCCAAGAAAATAAAGTCTCTCACTGTTTCCATTGTGTTGTCTTTTATAAATGTACTCTCTTTTAATAATATTTGTTTAAGGTCTGGAAAGGCTCTTGGAGATAAAGTGGTTCATACTCTTATTTTACAGATGTGGGAACTAAGTCCTAGAAAGGGTACATGATTTTCCTGGTTCTACTATTAACTATTTATGTGACAGCAGGAAAATCATATAGCCTTTCTAGAACTTAGTTTCCACATCTGTAAAATAACAGTAGGAACTATTTTATTCCCAAGCACCTTTCCAGCCCTTAAATAAATATTATTAAAAGAGAACAAATTTATATAGCCTTTCTTTAGCAAGAAATTATCATTGAAAAGTTGATAAAATTGACTGCATCAGTAATGCTAAAGGAGGCTGGTATGTGGATCAGAAGATGTGAGGAATCAGGATAAAATTCCTACCTTGGTGTTCTTTCCTCCTTGTAAAATGATCTTCCCCCAGACTCATGCCTGTCTGTCTCCTCGTCATACCCCAGGTCTCTACAAACAGGTTATCTCTACTGAGAAGCCTTCCATGATTAACCTATTCACAAAAGTCTCCTTACCCACATTTCTCTACCTCATTCCTTGCTTATTTTTCTCATATCTCTTATTACTACCTACCATTACAGTATATTTTAGTTTATATAGTTAATTAATTACCTACCTCTCTCTGTTATGAGAGATTTTCTTTTTATGGAGTACACTGTCATTTCACCAGTGTCTAGGACAGTGCTTGGCACATTGAAGGCATTATAAATATTTATTGATAAAAAAAGTAAATTTCCTTACAATGACTCCAATTTTTGAACATTAGCCTTTTTTTTTCTATAATACCTATGCTAAATAACTTACTATTTTGTGCTGCTGCTGCTGCTGCTAAGTCACTTCAGTCGTGTCTGACTGTGGAGCCCATAGACGGCAGCCTACCAGTCTCCACCTTTTTGAAAAATACATATTATTTCTTTATTTACTCTTGGTGCACAGGGTATTCGTTGCTTTGCTCAGGCTTTCTGAGGCTTTGGTGAGCAGCCTTCTCATTGCGGTGGCTTCTCTTGCTGCAGAGCAAGGCTCTAGGAGCGCAGGCTTCAGCAGTTGTGGCGTGTGGGCTCAGTAGTTGGGGTGTGCGGGCTTTGTTGCTCCCTGGAATCTGCCCAGCCTAGGGATCACACCCATGCTCCTCGCATTGGCAGGCAGATTCTTGCCACCTGGGAAGTCCTGTGCTAGTGTTTGTAGATAAAATTTCAGTTTTACTTCCTCCCTCCCTCCCCTTCGCACGCTCTCCCTCTTTTCCTTCCCTACTCTCTCCCTTCCTTTCCTCTTTCCTTTTGTTTTGAAATGTGGGATGAAATTTCCAGAATTATGTTATGTAGCAAAAAATGTGGAGCCTTTACTTCCCTTTTTCCTAAATATTAAATGAGAAACTTTATGAGATTGAACTTTTTCATGAGTTTCCTGTTATTTCCAAGCTTTAGCAAAACAGATCTTCAAGCTGGATTTAGAAAAGGCAGAGGAACCAAAGATCAAATTGCCAATATCCCTTGGGTCATTGAAAAGCAAGAGAATTCCAGAAAAGCATCTACTTCTGTTTCAGTGACTATGCTAAAGCCTTTGACTGTGTGGATCACAATAAACTGTGGAACATTCTTAAAAAGATGGGAATACCAGACCACCTTACCTGTGGCTTGAGAAATCTGAATGCAGGCCAGGAAGCAACAGTTAGAACTGGACATATTACAACAGACTGGTTCCAAACTGGGAAAGGAGTACCTCAAGGTTTTATATTGTCTCCTTGTTTGTTTAACTTATAGGCAGAGTACATCATGCAAAGTGCTGGACTGGATGAAGCATGAGCTGGGATCAAGACTGCAAGGAGAAATATCAATAACCTCAGGTATGCAGATGACACCACCCTTATGGCAGAAAGTGAAGAGAAATTGAAAAGCCTCTTGATGAAAGTGGAAGAGTGAAAAAATTGGCTTAAAACTCAGCATTCAAAAAATGAAGATCATGGCATCCAGTGCCACTAATTTTTGGCAAATAGATGGGGAAACAATGGAAACAGTGAGAGACTTTATTTTCTTTGGGCTCCAGAATCACTGCAGATGGTGACTGCAGCCATGAAATTAAAAGACACTCGCTCCTTGGAAGAAAAGCCATGACAAACCTAGACAGCATATTCAAAAGCAGAGACATCACTTCACCATCTAGTCAAAGCTATAGTTTTTCCTGTAGTAAGGTATGGATGTGAGAGTTGGACCATAAAGAAAGCTGAGCACCAAAGAATTGATGCTTTTGAATTGTGTTTTTGGATAAGACGCTTGAGAGTCCCTTGGACTGAAAGGATATCCAACCAGTCCATCTTAAAGGAAATCAGTCCTGAATATTCACTGGAAGGACTGATGCTGAAGCTGAAGCTCCCTCCAATACTTTGGTCACCTGATGTGAAGAACTGACTCATTGGAAAAGACCTTGCTGCTGGGAAAGATTGAAGGTGGGAGGAGAAGGGGACAACAGAGGATGAGAGGGTTGGATGGCATCACCAACTCAATGGACATGAGTTTGAGTAGCTCTAGGAGTTGGTAATGGACAGGGAAGCCTGGTATGCTACAGTCCATGGCGTTGCAAAAAGTTGGACAATACTGAGTAAGCGAACTGATCTGAGCATAACAGATAAAAGAAATAATTCTTGCAGATTGTTTTCTATTTTATTTTTAGGATAACCTGAATGTACATGAATACTAAATATATATTTATATTTATTTTTAGTATTAAAATTAGCTTTTTGAGCTTTGCAAATTATTTGTGTCTCTTTGGTCAGAACAACAGATTGTACTTTTATTTTTGATTAATTCAAAATAAAGTGTTAGTACAGTGAAAAGCTGAACTGCAGCTAAATTTGGTTCCCATCATGATTCATTAGAATACTTAGACAGTTACATTGTCACTAGCTGCAAAGTAGATGGGAGCAGTGCATAGGATGAGATAACTCTATAAGGAGAATCTCCTTGGGATTTTGTAGGTGAAAAATGTTATTTTGTTATTTTTGGAAAAAAATGGAGTTAAATTGCTTACATCAAATTTCTTTTTCCTCTAAACAAAGACTGTAGAACTCCAAATAGAATAAAAGAAATTGATTGGTTGTTTATATGAATCTAAATGATAAATGTATTGCAAAAACTTAAATTATTTGAATGAAATGAGGAAAAAAGCTATCATAGTTATTGAATAATTCTATTGTTGCAGAGTAACTGACATTGACTTAAGGCTTATATTTTGTATTACATCTAATCATATTTACAAGTTCTTGCTTTTTATCAATTATCACTAATATACCAAATGTACTTCTAACAACATAAATATAGTTTTATATATAAATTTGGGTGTTTGCTTTCTGATCTCATGAGTTAATGTAACTATGGAAACAAATACTTTAAACAAATTGGAATATCAATTTTTGTCTTTGGATATAGTCTTTTCCGGGGCTTCTCTGTTAACTCAGCTGGTAAAGAAACCACCTGTAATGCAGGAGACCCCAGTTTGATTCCTGGGTTGGGAAGATCCCCTGGAGAAGGGATAGGCCACCCACTCCAATATTCTTGGGCTTCCTTTGTGGCTCAGATGGTAAAGAATCTGCCTGCAATGTGGGAGACCTGGGTTTGATCCCTGGGTTGGGAAGATCCCCTGGAGGAGGGCATGACAACCCACTCCAGTATTTTTCCTGGAGAATCCCCATGGACAGAGGATCTTGGCAGGCTACAGTCTCTGGGGTCACAAAGAGTCAGACATGACTGAGCGACAAAGCGCAGCACAGCACACAGTCTTTTTTTCACCTTTGATATACCACATATATATTGCTGGTCTCTGCTCAAGAAAATGCCAGGGACCAAGGCATTCTGTGTAATTTGGTGCTATTTGCTGCTTGACCCACTATTGTTTTACTGTGGCTCCTGGTAACAGAAGGCATCGATGGACTATGTTCATGTAACAACTATCTGCTATTAATGTGAGATAAAATGAAGGACTCCAGTTTCAAATGATATGAGCTCCTTAATCTTCACAAGCACAGAAAAGTCCATCAAAATATAATACTTGTTCACCATCAGTATTAAGCTCGGGTTTCTGTTCTTTCTGAAGCTGAGCAAATTGGATATAAATCTAGGTAGTTAGGTTTATACGTTCAAAGCAATTGTATTTGTGCTGGGCAGTGAAATGGCAACCCACTCCAGTATTCTTGCCTGGCAAATCCCATGGACAGACGAGCCTGGTGTGCTATAGTCCACGGGGTCACAAAGAGTCGGACGTGACTGAGCAACTTCACTTTCACTTTGGGCAGTGATTACATTGGTAACTCAGTTCATTTTAAAACTGCCTCATGGCTGAATTATGAAAGGGACATTGAGAAATTACAAAAGGAAAGTTTTGTGCCAGTGCCTCCTGGTCTCAGCAAAGGTAGATTTTATCTGTTTTTGGATTGTTGGTAAGCACAAGAGGACAAGACCATTAAACTGTTCATGTTACTAGTTAACAATATTGAGAATTTGTACATGATATGACTGAGACCAGGATAGCTAGATTTTGCCAGGTGTAAGTTGAATCTTGGTTACCATCTGACATGGCTACAGATTCCTCTGTCCCCGTCTGGGCTAACAAAACTTCTCAAGATAAAATGGTAACCACTCTACACATACCCTCTTGAGTTCCAAAACATCTTATTTTTCAAAAGTAATATACACAGTAGTTATTTGATACAAACCTAAATTAGGCAAATCCATATTTGGGACTTGTTGTTCAGTCACTAAGTCATGTCCAACTTTTTGCGACCTCATGGACTGCAGTGCGCCAGGCTTTCCTGTCCTTCACTGTCTCCTGGAGTTTGCTCAAACTCATGTCCATTGAGTTGGTGATGCCATCTAACCATCTCATCCTCTGTTGTCCCCTTCTCCTCCTGCCCTCAATCTTTCCCAACATCAGGGTCTTTCCCAAAGAGTTGGCTCTTCACATCAAGTGGCCAAAGAATTGGAGCTTCAGCTTCAGCCTTAGTCCTTTCAGTGAATATTCAGGGTTGATTTCCTTTAGAATTGACTAGTTTGCTGTCATTGCTCTTCAAGGGATGCTCAAAAGTCTTCTCCACCACCACAATTTGAAAGCATCAATTCTTTGGTGTTCAGCCTTCTTTATGGTCTAACTCTCACATCTCTATGTGGCTTCTGGAAAAACCATATCTCTGATTATACAGACCCTTGGCAGCAAAGTGATGTCTCTGCCTTTTAGTATGGTTTAGGTTTGTCATAGCTTTTCTTCCAAGGAGTAAGCATCTTTTAATTGCATGGCTGCTGTCTCTGTCCACAATGATTTTGGAGCACAAGAAAATAACATCTGCCATTGTTTCCACTTTTTCCCCATCTATTTGCCATGATGGGACCAGATGCCATGATCTTCGGTTTTTAAATATTGAGTTTTAAGCCAGCTTTTGTACTCTCCTCTTTCACCCTCATCAAGAGGCTCTTTAGTTCTTCTTCACTTTCTGCCATCAGAGTGGTATCATTTGTATATCTGAAACTGTTACTATTTCTCCTGGCAATCCTTATTCCAGTTTGGATTCATCCAACCCCTCCTTTTGCATGATGTACTCTTTACTAGCTGAGCCACCAGGGAAGCCGGATTTACTCTGCCTATAATTTAAACAAGCAGGGTGACAATATTCAGCCCTGAGGTGCTCCTTTCCCAAATTCGAACCAGTTTGCTGTTCCATGTCTGGTTCTAACTGTTAGTTCTTGACCTGTATACAGGTCTCTCAGGAGACAGGTAGGGTGGTCTGGTATTCCTATCTCTTGAATTTTAAACAGTTTGTTGTGATCCACAGAGTCAAAGGCTTTCTTTCAGTAAAGGAAGTAGAAAGTTTTCTGGAATTCCCTTGCTTTCTCGATGATCTAACTAATGTGGCACTTTGATATCTGGTTCCTGTGCTTTTTCTAAATACAGCTTGTACCTCTGAAAGTTTTCAGTTCGCATACTATTGATGCCCAGCTTGAAGGATTTTGAGCATTATCTTGCTAGAATGTGAAATAAGCACAACCATAACACAGTTTGAAATATATTTGATTTATTGAGTTTCAACCATGTAGATTATTATATTAAAATATCGGCCTTCAAGTGTACTGTTAAGGCTATTTCTGTCAAGGTTGTCAAGCCCCTGGACACATCCTAGTTAAATTCCATAATTTTCTGGGCTGATTCAAACTAGTTAGTTGAAGTCTTCAGTTCATTGACTGATTTGACTTCCATCACCTTGTCTGCTTCAGAGCAGGGCTGACCACCAGAAGTGAGAAAGAGCACGAGATCTCTTCTTTTATTCTCTCCACTCTAGCAGGTTGAAAGGGAGGGTCTCATACTGTGTGTTTTGAATGTCTTGTCTTCCTCCTTATTGGGTCTAGCATTGTGAGATGGAGAGTAGAGGGCTTAGGAGGAAGGAAAAGCTTCCTGAATGAGTTTTCATTTACTTATTACTTCTTCTTTGACTTAAATTTTAGTGGTCCTGGCGTGGCAGATATCTAAAAGCTGGCTTTTTTAAAAATTAGTTTTTAGTGGGGTATAGTTGCTTTACAATGTCGTGTTAGTTCCTACTACACAGCAAAATGAATCAGCCATACATACCCATATATCCCTGCTCTTTTGGACTTTCTTACCATTCAGGTCACCACAGTGCATTAGATAGCATTCCCTGAGCTATATAGTACGTTCTCATTAGTTATGTATTTAATACACAGTATCAACAATGTGTATGTATCAACCACAACCTCCCAATTCCACCCATCTTCCCCCTTTTATATGTATACAATGGAATATTACCAAACCATAAAAAGAAATGAAATTGGGTCATTTGTGGAGACATGGATAGACCTACAGAGTGTCCTACAGAGTGAAGTATGTCAGAAAGAGAACAAATATTGTATACTAACACATATCTGTGGAATCTAGAAAAATGTTACAGTTCAGCTCAGTCGTGTCTGACTCTTCACCACCCCATGAATTGCAGCACGCCACGCCTCCCTGTCCATCAATATCTCCCGGAGTTCACTCAGACTCACGTCCATCGAGTCAGAGAGGCTTTCCAGCCATCTCATTCTCTGTCATCCCCTTCTCCTCCTGCCTCCAATCCCTCCCAGCATCAGAGTCTTTTCCAATGACTCAACTCTTCGCATGAGGTGGCCAAAGTACTGGAGTTTCAGCTTTAGCATCATTCCTTCCAAAGAAATCCCAGGGCTGATCTCCTTTAGAATGGACTGATTGGATCTCCTTGCAGTCCAAGGGACTCTCAAGAGTCTTCTCCAACACCACAGTTTAAAAGCATCAATTCTACGGCACTCAGCCTTCTTCACAGTCCAACTCTCACATCCATACATGACCACAGGAAAAACCATAGCCTTGACTAGACGGACATTAGTCAGCAAGGTAATGTCTCTGCTTTTGAATATGCTATCTAGATTGGTCATACCTTTTCTTCCAAGGATAAGCGTCTTTTAATTTCATGGCTGTAGTCACCATCTGCAGTGATTTTGGAGCCCCCAAAAATAAACTCTGACACTGTTTCCACTGTTTCTCCATCTATTTCCCATGTAGTGATGGGACCAGATGCCATGATCTTTGTTTTCTGAATGTTGAGCTTTAAACCAACTTTTTTGCTTTCCTCTTTCACTTTCATCAAGAGGCTCTTTAGTTCTTCACTTTCTGCCATAAGGGTGGTATCATCTGCATATGTGACGTTATTGATATTTCTCCCGGCAATCTTGATTCTAGCTTGTGTTACTTCCAGCCCAGCATTTCTCATGCTGTACTCTGCATATAAGTTAAATAAACAGGGTGACAATATACAGTCTTGATGTACTCCTTTTCCTATTTGG